>SCLG01000658.1:0-35690 GCA_004367875.1 Oikopleura albicans
ATAGTGCTAGATAAAGGTCAGTAGAGCTAAATAAAGTTCGGTAGTACTAAATAATGGTTGATAGTGCTAAATAAGGGCCGGTTGTGCTAAATAAGAGACGGTAGTGCTAAATAAGGGTCAACAGTGCTACATAAGGGTCAGTAGTACTAAATAAGAATTAATAGTGCTAAATAAGGGTCGGTAGTGCTAAAAAGAGACGGTAGTGATAAATATGGGTCGGTAGTGCTAAAAAAGAGACGGTGGGGCTAAATAAGGGTCGTTTTTCCAGATTTTTGAAAACGCTTATTAACTAGCAAATTGTTTATTTTAATTTTCCCCGTCACTCTAATTTTAAGACACTAAAATACCATAAAATTCAAACATGCTTTTGTGGGTTAATCATTGCTATAACACACTGTAAAAATCCAAACTACAAATCAGCAAAAATGCACGTTAATTTACTGGCACATAGTATTCGATTTTGTTAACATTAGCGACAAATCTTGAATTTACACAATCTCCGTGAACGTTTTTGATTACGTTCAAATAGTAACGGGGTCCGATCATAACGGCATTTGAATACTAAAACAACACGATAAAGGCGATGTGCATCGAAAACACCAAAAGTCAAATCGTCAAATATTTAGACTTAACATTTTCTATTGTTACGCCAAATACATCGGTATTTTTCGCATTTGTGTGTTTTTGATAACTTTTCACTTTTAATTTTTTTCTCGGTTAGATCGCAAATTTGTGAAATTGTGTATCAAAAACGGTTATTTTGAAAACCGCCTTTAACTAGTAAATGCCAAATTTTTATCATTTTCACGTTTCATCTATTAACGATCAATTCGAGGTCATTAAAGGTCTTTTTGAGGTCATTAAAGGTCATTTTGAGGTTTTTAGAGATCTTCTTGAGGTCATTAAAGGTCTTCTTCAGGTCATTAAAGGTCTTCTTCAGGTCATTAAATGTCATTAAAGGTCATTTTTAGGTTTTTAGAGATCTTCTTGAGGTCAATGCAGGTCATATTGAGATCGCTTATATTCCATCAACTTTAAATAACAAGCATACCATTAAATGAACGAGAAATTGCAAAAGATCACAAGAGCCTTTATGGAAAATAAGTTAGTTGTTCAAATTGGGGACCTTCAATTTCTGAACTTGACACCCTACACCCGTGCGTGCATTTGTGTGTTTCCAACAAATTTTCGTTTTTTTTCTGTGGCAATTATGTTACATCAATGTGATGTACCAAGTAAGGTATTTTTAGCCGCTTGCCATGAGAAACGTGATGTGATACTGATAACGAGTGAATGCGGGTAATCAATAATCTTCACACCTGCTGTGGTTTCCACTTAGTCAGCCGTGAAAATCTATCACGAAACATTAAGTACTTTGTTATGTGGTTTAATGTTACAGTGTTATTTTCAATCTAGTCTTACAGTAGAACTCTGAAAGCAAAACAAAAGAATGTGTTTTACAGTCTCCATAATCGAATCTCCGATATGGGAATAAATTTTTATGGAGGTCATAAGAGGTCACGGTGGTCATAGTAGGTCATGGAGGTCATGGAGGTCATGGAGGTCATGGAGGTCATGGAGGTCATAGGAGGTCACGCTCTATTTCTAGAAAAAAAAATAAAACTCGCCAAAAAGCCATCAAAAAAATTGAACTTCAGTTTTTTTTTTATTTTCTAATTGCTCCTTTTTCATACGCTTTTTCGGCCAAAATGGGCCATTATAATAGAAAAATGATCCCTTTTGTGACGATGCCCCTTTTTCGGACGCTATTTTCGAGAACCGAAAATGTCCGAAAAAGGAATAATGACTGTATAATGGATACCCTTAATATCGAAAAAGTGACAAATATTGATTTTCTAACTATCACGTTACTTGAAATTTTCTTGAATTTTTTCTATAGCCTATGGCCTTCAAAAAAAGTGTCCTTCGAGGTTGGAATTACATTAAACGGAAGTATTTTTTTTTCATATTGGAATGTCCCTAACATAAGTAAGGGACATTTTAGCTACAGAGTGAGCCGTTTTATTCAAAGGTCTTTTATCATCATCAAAAAACTTTTTTTATTAGTTGCTCGAAAACCGTCAATTATTTGCATTCTGTACTTTTTTTGGGCAAAAAAAATCATCTTTGGACATGTCTTTAAACAAGAATAAAACATTGATCAATTTGAGTTTATCGCGACATTCTTTAGCATATTGATGGCCTTCTCGATATTTCTTCAAATTACCGTGGTTGTTCTGAATTTCATCTATCATGTTCGAAGACTCATGTACCGATTTTGCTGAAGAAAAAAAATCGTCAGATGAATTTGCTTTTTTTTCAATTAGCTCACCGTAATGGCTCAACATCGTATGATTAGCTGCATTTTCTTGAGGGGGCTAAAAATCAAATAACCAAATTCAGACAAAAAAGAGGGCCTGATTCCTACCGGTTGGGTTTCATGAAAATCAGCCGAGTTTTTTAGTATACAATGTCTGCATATTTTAACATGATATAGAGACCAATTTTCCCCTTCTTTTATTTTTAAGTGGGGTGCCCACCTTTCTCCTCCCTTTATAAATGCGGCATTTTAAAACAGGGGAAAAAAGAGCGGCACCCCAGTTCTGAATAAAAAGGGAAAATTGGTCTTTATATCATCTTAAAATATGCTGACACGGTACACTATCGTCCTGATTTTAAAACGCGAAACAATTTTCTAGCGCAAATGCATATTTCTTCTTAAGTGCGGCACTTAAGAGGGGAGGACTGTAATACAAAAATATTTTAAAAGAGAGAAATTGCCTTTCGGTGATTGGCCCAGCGCGCTCAAAAAAGACCAATGACCCGCCTCAGACGCGCTGTCAAGCAACGTTACCAAAAAGTGGTAACATTATTTATTTTTTTCGCGTTTGAAAATCACTGCGACAGAAACGTTTGGCCAATTTTCATGAAACTCAACCAGTATTATGAATTCGGCACTAAAATGTTTTTAACGGTAAATACTTGATAGGTTATATATTCTGAAAATAAAATTCACGAATATTCGTATGTCCAGGGAATCCATACAGATTGTCAAGTGCGGGCGTTAAGGGAAGGGTGATAGTGACTTCATCCGGATGAAGTATGGGACGGCACGTTCCAAAAAATCCCGAACGCGATCTGTCAGGCTTAGACGCAAAGGAAAATAATTTTTTGGTTCACTTCTAAAAAATCTCACCGAACACAGATGACAGGTGGCTTCAAACGTTTTTTTTCATTATTTTCGTTTGATTCCGTTATTCAATGCCGCCTAGTTTTTGATATGACAAAAAATTGGGAATAGTCCACGTAGGCTGATTTGATATATTTTTATCGTAATAAACAAAAAGTCTGGCCAGATTAATACGTTCAAATAAAGTAAATGGATTTTGACCGCTGGAATATTCAATTTGGTGATGAGCCGGTGAACGTGTATTTGACACTTCATTTAAGTCGAATTCCGCGGTTTTATTCGAGATTTCGGAGTTCTAGAGTTGTTCCTTCACAATTGAACTGCACTCCGATGGGCGAATTTTTGGGAAATAATAATTCCAAGTTTATTATCCACAAAACCGCTTTTTTTAGTTCTCGCTCTTTTTTACTCTTTTTACTAGTCTATAATTGAGCATTTTACCGAGTAATCTACTTCTCCTAACCAGTTATCGTAACATGGCTTATTTTACCAATTCAACTTATTTTAACACTATTTTAACGAAACTTTTTTGCGATTTCTAGCCGAAATTTCGACTAACGTCATAGTTAGACATTTAACATTTGTCACTTTTTTAGACATATGCTTAAACTTTTTTTGGAAAATTTGAGCGTGACCTACCTTCGTGATACGATTGAACGTTCCTACTAATTTTTATATAACCACCTGAGGGGTTATTTTACCTTTATAAACGCTTATAAAGCGGTAAAATAACTCAACTTTGGTGAGATAACCCGTCAAGGCGTTTAGTTTAATAATTGGAAATCACGATAATTTTTGGTCAAAAAAAAGTGGTAAGATAACCCAATCTTAGCAAAATAACTCCCCAGGTGGTGTAGTTTCCTCCTACCCAAAAATTTTTTAGCTAAAATTTAGAAATTTGTCTAATATCCATCAATAAACCTGTGACCCTATAGCCGCATTAATAAAACAAACTATGGATTAGCCACCATTTTTTGTGATTGATACTGGACTGTAATTAAATTGCGAAAGTGTCCACGTAGGGTAAATACACTTTTAATCGCAATAAACAAAGGTCTCGTCATGATTAAAACGTTCAAATAAGGAAAAAGGGATTAGGGCGGCTCGGTGTTATATGGGGGGTACCCAGCGTTGAACGCGTATTTGATATGCGTGATAACAATAAGCAGTTTAATCCAGTTTTATAAGTCGTTTAACTCCCAACATGCACGCACGACGCCACTCTACTGCGCCAAATCTGGTGTGAAACGAACATGATAATGATGAGTAGTTATTGACTAACACCAATCAGCGTCAACATTCATGACTATAAAAATTATTTAAAAAATTAAAAATATGAAAGTGCCCTGGGGCTCTTTCGGACAATTTGGTAAATTTTTAAACGTTGAAATATTCTACATGTTGTGATTCAGAAAATGTTACTGTTACGTACTGTATACACAGGGTGCGTAGTTAACCAACCACTTTTACGCATTTTGCCATTAACCCTGAAAACTTTCAGACACATCGCCTACGCATTGAGAACTTAACCGACCAGTATTGTGCATTTTTTCTTTAATTTTTGATTGACGTTTTACTCCGCACCCTGTGTAACGGCGTATTTTGAAAAGCACTGTACCGAGACCAAATACACAGGGTGCGCCGTTATGTTTCACATAAAATTCGAAAAATTGTGAAACATAATGGCCCGAGTCGGAAAAAGTAAAACATAACGGTGTAGGGTTTAGCGTATTGAGATATGTATTTGGGGAAAATATTTTCTCAAAAAAGTGAAACAAAGCGGGGTGAAACATAAAGGAGCATCCTGTGTAATAACGAACAAACGGTAAAATGACAATTTTCAATTTTGAAACGTGTTTTTTCGCGACGATTGTTGAAGTTTTGATATATATGTATCAGAACGGTTTGCAGGAGTTAAAAAATACGAGACACAATAAACCGTCTTACTTGTTTTTTTACAAAAATCGTTCACTTTCAATTTAAAATACGCCTAACCAAAAAATCGTTTGTAAACCACGAATTAGACTTGTCGATTTGCATCAAAACTAACAATCCTGAAACAAGACGAAGAACATACATTTTATATAAATTTTGTTGAAAAAACATTATTCGTGGTAGAATTTTTGAAGAAAACAAAACTACCAAATTAGCAACAAAAAAGAAGCAAACAGAACAAGTCAAAGTTTGAAAGAATGAGATTTGCGACATTCTTAGCACTCGGAGCAATCGTCAGTGTCGATTTGGAATCTCCTAAAGGTAAGCTCAACAATATTGTTTAACAATAGCGCAAATTAACTAATACGGAGAAAATCGGTGAAAATATGGCTGAAACTTACCTCTCAACTTTCCCGGAAATGACGAAAATGACAAATGTTAAAACTGAACTAGTCTTACCGTTTCCAAGACATTTGCTTCGTTTTAACTGCAAGCGAGCCGTATTAATATAACGCAAATGAATGTTTTCTCTGATTTTCAAAATAGGGCCAAGAAAAAAAGATATACGCAAAAATGCCAAAAAAGGGTGGTTGCTCGAGTTTCACGACCAAATTAAAAAATTCGAGACAACTAATTTTTTCGAATTTGTTGAATGTTGATTTTTAAAAATCAACTTACTTATTGTCGTGAAAATTGAAGAACTAGTTCAACTTTCCGTTTTCAATTTTTTCCAAAAATGGGCTTGATTTGAAAATTGTGTGTTTGAATAGTATTTTTGCTTAACGGTTTCAGAGTGATACATGTTGCATGAGATTATAACATTTTCCAACGACCCATTTTGAACTTGTTATGATGTACTTTATTTTCAAATGATCAACAACATCATTATTTTGTAATTTGAAGAATTCACCACGTTTCATGTCCTGGTGAGCAAGTTTACTCAATTTTCGGTTTTGAATCATGCGGGATCAAGAAATGATATAGTTGAAAATGTCTGAACTTGACGGGTGAAAGTGACGCCGAATAAACTACGCGGCAAATAAATGCTCGGAAATTCGGTGACAGGCTGTTTGGAACGGAAATCTCGAAACGTGTGCAAATTGTAGCCTTGAAACACGGCATTTTTTTTTCGAGGCGTCACGTTGAAAATTTTTCTTGAACATTTTGACACAATATTTAGCCATTTGATTTTGAGAAAAAATGAGATATTTTAATAACAGTACATTATTCAGTTTGACATCCTTTTTTGAACAAATTGTGTTAACATAATGTTAAGTGTTCCCTAATACAGTCCCGAATCCCGTAAGTGACGCCCTCATAAGTGACGCGATTCCCTCAAGTGACGCGTTTTTTTCGATTCTAAAAAAAACACCCCTTAAGTGACGTCTTTTTTTTCATTTTGAAAAGTATCTTTTTTGTCTGACTGTACTTTGAGCAAATAATACCTGATGCGGCATCAGTGATGCCTAGAGTACCGCTTTCAATTTTTCTGAAAAAGTGGCATTCAAAGCAGTCTGACACATCTTCACCTAGTAACCCATATTTTCATTAAAAAAATTAAATCAAGGATTGTTGAAGTTTAATCAAAAATTTTTTTTTAAGTAATTCGGAAATATACGAACAAAAATATAATTGTTTCTTGAAATTTAGATTTTTTTTTTGGAGTTTTCAAAGTTTTGTTTTTTAGAATTTTTTAAGTTCTTTTTGTGTTTTTTGTTGCAATTTTTTCTTCTAGATATTTGTTTGGCTATTTTCATATGATGAAATTAACATACACTGTTCACGCTGTACACTGTGTACACTGTGTAGGGTACGCAATGTACTACACACCATGTACTACACGGTATCCGCTTTTTCATGTACTTACCCTTGAGAAATAAGTCAATAACGAAAATCAATCAAAACGAGGTTGGTCCAAGTTTTAGTAAAAAACATTTTGTCTTCTAAAAACAACGTTAAGTTCCATGAAAGTGACCTCAAAAAGAAATAATATGCCGCGCTTTCAAGTCTAGCCCGGCCGTATTTTCGGTTTCGGTGCCAAGTTAGGTGTGACACTAATTATTTCACAGTAACGATGTTACAAAAAAAAATAAACATTGAAAGGGATTTTCATATTTTTTGCTTATTTGCTTTGTGAACTTAGCCAAACGTCACAGTCAACTCGGCATACGCCTTATTTTTGCTTATTTCCTGCACGCGTTTATTTGTGTGAAAAACTGACGAGCTTAATAACAGAAAAATGCGACTGAGCATGAATCACATTCATTTACTTGGGATGTGGCGAATTCATATGGGCCGTCATATATTGCGTAGTAGGTTTTAGTAGAATCAATATGTACGATCATGAAGAACGAATTTTAAAACAAATTTTAGAACGAGTTTAGAACGAATTTTCCACAAATTCAGAACAAATTCAGCAAAATTTCGAACAAATTTCAATCAAATTTTGAACAAGTTTGCATCAAATTTGAAAGAAATTCAGAACAAACGTAGAACAAATTTATAACAAATTAAGAACAAAGTTAAAACAAATTTAGAACAAATTTAGAACAAATTTAGAACAAATTAAAAACAAATTTAGAACAAATTTAGAACAAATTTAGAACAAATTAAGATTAAATTGAGAACAAATTTAGAACAAATTTAGAACAAATTTAGAACAAATTTAGAACAAACTTTAGAACACATTTAGAACAAACTTTAGAACACATTTAGAACAAATTCAGAACAAATTTAGAACAAATTTCCGAACAAATTTAAAACAAATTCTGAACAATTTAGAACATAATTTGAATAAGTTTAGGAAATTAAGAAAAGTTCTATAAAATTTAATTTCGTTAATATTGTGATTTATTATTATTTGTAACTACGGGTTTCAATATTTTTCGAAATTGTCTAACTAATCGTTTTTAACATACATCAGATGCTGTTTAAAATCTATATGACTGATGTTAATTCTTTGGGATGATTAGGCCAGACTTTAGAGGTAATTTCCACAAACAATGAACCAAACATTTAAACACAAAATACAAAATAAATAATCATGGTTTGTTTTGTAAACAGCTTGGGCATGATTTGCTTTTCACTGAAACCCCTAAAATGATATTCCGATCTGGGGTATTGCATGATTAAATCTTTAGCTACTCAAGTGAAATTCACCCCCGTTTTTTATCATAATTTCTTCCAGAAATACGTAGGCAATCAAAAATACATAACTTGACCTGCGATGATCAATACCGAATACAGTTGGTGACGTAACGAGTTGACACGTTCGTTTTAGATTTTTTCGTAAAAACTGTCAACGTGTTCCACTTTGTCAACTTGTTACGGGACTTTTGCCCCTTTTTTGCCTATTTTTGCCCAAACAACGCCCAAAAACTGTCAACTTGTAGGGAACTGTCAACTTGTGTTGTGTCAACTCGTTTTCTCACCTACTGTAATATACTGTAAATGACGGAATGGTCATTTCCAATTTTCCCCAATTTTAAATTTTGGGTATTTCAGAGCGAATCGTGCAAATATGCACGGATCTCCCTTGACGTGTTAACAAGGTTTAACATACATATTTTATAGAAAATTGTTTCAACGAATTTTCGAAACAACGGTTTTGGTCGAAATTTTTTTTTCTTCTTAATAATCAAATTATATGATTGCAATAAATAAGGAGAATTTGCCATGAAAATGGTGCTCAATGTGGCTATTGGGCAATTAAAAGAGAAAACAAATCTCCGCGGCCAATCAGGGTGCTCGAAGAGCAATCTCCATCGATTGCTCGTCACTTTTTTGTTGAGCGTTGTCGCCATTGGCCAAAGGCCGCACATTTGTTATTTGATTAATTGAGCACCATTTTCATAAAAAATTCTCCTTAGGATCTACGATAATGATAAATTACAAATTTATTGATTATTCAAGATGCCCGTATTTGAAATAATTCACCACAATATTTGTTTTAGTATTTTTAGTATTTTTGAAGGTTCCACTGTTAAAAACTACTTTGGAAACCGGAAGTTTCATCTTTGTGTAAATATTTTTGCATCATCTTCGGGTCGCCTTTTTATAATGGACAATTTTAATCTGAAGTCCCGTTTCAATTATCAATATTAAACATGACCAAATTGTTCATTTTAAAACATCATTTCTGGTTTAAACCGGAAGTAACAATTCAGTTACAAAAATAATTTTGATAAAACGACAAAAAAACGAAACCTGGTAAAAATAGCTTCCAATGCGTGCGGTACCAATTTTTTAACCCTTGCGGTCCAGTACAATTAATGTGGTACACATTTCAAGTTTTGCTGAATATAATGTTGTATTTTTTTTTGGCAAATCGAATTTTGATCATTAGTCTTTGTTAACTCCCAGGGGAAGTGCGTGTAAATAGACACGCAACTTGTTTTTTCGTCGATTTAAGACATATAAATCGTAGGGCAAAACGGGTATTGGTGACCCACCTCAACTTTACGAGAAAATTCGATTGACGGTGTTTTTTGCGTAGGTTGGAGATTTCAAACAGCTCTCTAGGGGGCCTTGGTGGCCCAAATCAATTTTTGAACAGTCCGATCGACGTAGTTTGACGTGCTCTACAACTTGGCTTTACCAGTTTTTTTGAATTATTGCAAATTATTGTTATTTTTTAAGTGCGTGTTTATTTACACGTATTTTCCCCCTACGGGTTCCCAAAAACTCCTTCCCGGACTTCCATATTTAATAAAACGAAATAATTAATAAAAAAAAAACGATTTTGAAAAAATGAAAAAAATGTCTGGCTGAAATTGGCTAATATAATTATGTATTGAAATTCACCTTGAATAAAATATAACGCGTGACAGGGTGAACTTGAGCCAAAACTCGATTAGTCCACTACAATCCACTTTTTTAATTTTATACGTTTTTTTTTGAAAAAAAGGGAATTTATGTTCAATATTTTCTTCTCTTAGGAGTTAGATTTACTGCGAAAAAAACTAACGATGATGAAATTGAATAAAATGACAATTGACCCTGAAATGAATGATGAGTTTGTCGAATTAGATCCACCCGTCGGAACTGTCGAATCGAGTTCCACATCCGATTGCGCGTACTTGTTTCACTCGTTCACTTGTTCGTGTCATTTTAAACTTTAAATGACCACAATATAATCATCATATTAGAAGTTGAACAACTCTCGCATCACGTACATTTAAAAGGCTCGCGATTTTTTTTTGTCTTTTTTTTCATTTTCTGAATTGAGCGGTTAATGACTTTGTAGCCGCAAAAATTCTTTGCCGAAAAACAAGAACTTTTCAAATCCAAAAAAGATGCGCACATAATTAGTATGGAATTTGGCATATAATGAGCGCCATTAGCTTTTTCTACAAATTTCGACAAAAAATGTTTTCTTCGAGATAAATTAATTAGCTATTTAAGTTAATTAACGTTGTTGAGGTTTTTTATGAAAATGTTGTTAAATTACATGGGCTACAGGTCTATTAAATTGAAATATTTGGTTTACGTGGGCGGTAATAACAGATAGAATTATATTCTATTTTTTCAAAAATATATATCAATTTTGTTGTTATTAATCTTCTGTTTGTTTTCAATTACCACAAACGGTTCTCTTTTAATTTATATTTATTTTGAAAATTGGTAGCTAGCTACCCAATATGCCCATCACGGTTAAACCAACGCTCTGTTTAAAACAAAAAAATTAAAACTAGGGCCTGAAAACACAAAATCTTCCTATAGGTTGTTCGCGATAGAAATGTCGCAGATTCGTATTCTAGAATTTTTTAAAACTTGTTCTGTTTTTGCCTAAATCTAGGTCGTCACTTTTCTTTGTTCTCGATGTGTTATATTTGGCGATCAAAGAAATTTCTAAGAAGTGAGCAACATTTTTTTCTAGAATTTATTTCTAGAATACGAATTTGCCATGTTTTGATCGCGAACAACCTATAGAACTATATGCTACGATTTTCTTGAAAGTTCAACATGAATAACCCTGTTTGTCAATAATGATCATAAATTCCAACATCCAAATGTTACATTGGATAATAGTAAACAAACATGGCCTGTGTTAATTTTTTCTAATTGATTTTTCCCACAATACATCGGCGTCTCTGACCATTTTCACCAAACACGTATAATGAAATAACGTAATGTTTGAAACCAAGGAATTAATATTATCCAAACACGGAATTTATTGAATTAATTTCGCTAAAATTGTCGAAAAAAAACTAAAACTGGAGCATAATGGGATAATTTACCAAGGGTTAGTTGCATGTGGTATGTACCAACTGACCTTTTAATGGCGTTTAAATAACGCTTGGGTCGCCATCGGATTACGGGGTCAAACTAAATTGCGAGGTCAATGTGAAGGTCACCAATCATTATGTTTATTCTTACGCATTATACTTCATGCAATTTTCCCTAAACAGTTAAAAATATTGATGTAACGCCGGTTTATTTGGGAAATTTTCAAAACTAAAAGTATTTGACAAAGTCATTGGTGGTTTTAGCAACACAAAATGATTTTTTTTGTTTTTTCAAGAAAAAAAAAGCGAAAAACTATTTTGAAAACTAGAAATCTAACAGACACATGACCTTTCACCTTACCTTTATAAACGGTGTAAAATAACCCATTTTGGGTAAGATAACCTGTCAGGGCGTTTGATAAAATAATTTCAGGAGTTTTTGGTATAAAAAGTTGTATAAAAGTGTTTGGTAGAAAAGTGGAAAACCCATCAAACTGATGACACCTGGATTTAGTAAAAATAATCCCTAATTTTTCGGCAGTTCCATGAAATTTTGAGTCTAAAAAGAATTTTATTATGTTACAAAATATACGGAAAACTTATAATACTCTCATGCCTTTCGGATTACCTGGCCGATTATGTTTCAACTCGTTAAAAAAAAATTCAAGACACTATTTTTTTAACGCTCAAACGCCTTTTCAACATCTTATAATGACGGGCCGCGGCCTGCTTTGCTGACATTTGAGATTATCACGAACTGGAGATAAGTCGCCTTTTTTTGTATGTTTTTTGGGGTGATTGTTATGTCGCACAGTTACGGTCAGTGACAGACAGTTCCGTACCAAAAAAAAAAATGAAGCTGGAATCTATTATGACTGGCGACAAATATGATGTCATAANTGCCTTTCGGACTACCCGGCCGATTATGTATCAACTCTTTAAAAAATTCAAGACATTATTTTTTTAACGCTCAAACGCCTTTTGAACATCTTATAATGACGGGCCGCGGCCTGCTTTGCTGACATTTGAGATTATCACGAACTGGAGATAAGTCGCCTTTTTTTGTATGTTTTTTGGGGTGATTGTTATGTCGCACAGTTACGGTCAGTGACAGACAGTTCCGTACCAAAAAAAAAAATGAAGCTGGAATCTATTATGACTGGCGACAAATATGATGTCATAAATGTGTCACGATCCAACATGTACCCACATTTTCGTTCACGTCTGTTTGTTCACTAATTTCAGAATTGAACGCCGTTAGACAAATTTCAAAAAAAAAACTCATTTTTTCCGTAATTAGTTCATTATACTTACAATCGGGGACGGGGAAAAACTCACAAAATCAGACACAGTGTGGTGTTGAGGGTTAAAAATTTTGCAACTTTAACTCTCAGGGGGAAGGAGTTTTTGGGAACCCGTAGGGGGAAATGTGTGTATATATACAGACACTTAAAAATACACCATAATTCGCAATAATGCAAAAAAACTGGTAAAA
Organism: Oikopleura albicans; assembly: GCA_004367875.1. Lineage (NCBI taxonomy): Eukaryota > Metazoa > Chordata > Appendicularia > Copelata > Oikopleuridae > Oikopleura > Oikopleura albicans. The sequence continues at coordinate 12,848 of SCLG01000658.1, forward strand.
GCAAGTTGTAGAGCTCGTCAAACTACGTCGATATGACTATTCAGAAATTGATTAGGGCCACCAGGGCCCCCTAGAGAGCTGTTTGAAATTTCCAACCTACGGAAAAAATACGGTCAATGTTATTTTTCGAAAAGTTGAGGGGGGTCAGCAATACCCGTTTTGCCCTACGGGGCCTCCATACGCCTTAAATCGACGAAAAAACAAGTTGTGTGTCTATATACACGCACTTCCCCTGGGAGTTAATTAGGGGCATTCGTGTATAATGTTCTTATTTAGTATTTACGGTTGTGGTACCCCTATCGTTACGTTTTAACATCCTAAAATTGTTACGATATCGCCCATATCATATGGGTTATAATTTTATGTATCGGACATTTTTGGCTTTTTCCCCGTTTTCTGAACCTAAAACCGCGGTTAACCGTTTTAATACCGGTCACACGACTAAACAAAATTTGTGAGTTTCATCACAATGACTCATAAAAAATACATATAATAACGGTAAATTGAGGCACCCTTAAATGAGGCGATTAAGAGTTTTGATTTAAGACATATAAGCCCTTATCTGCCGAAAGTGACCCTAAAAAGGACCTTTAGTTTAGCAGCGCTTATTTAGCGGCTCTATAATTTTTTTGTGTATACTCTGAAAAGGGTATAAAAGTTGGTCTAACACGTCATCTTTATTGTAACGTTATAAAAAGACAGTCTAAACTTGAAAGAAAGTTATCTCTAATATTTTAAGATGAGCTTTAGAACGTTATGAAGGCCACAATTACAATTACCTGATTTAGCAGCTGTAGAAAAATAGTACAATATACTTATTTCCCCCATACAATAACTTCGTAAAAAAAACACTCAGTAGGTATATGATTATGACATAAGTATTATCAAGGTATTCAAAATAGCATCCGGCTAATCTGCGGCTAACAATTAATTCTGATAAAGTCCGCCATAACGGAAATTCGTAACATTCTTGCGATAAGCCTTTTGACATGGCATAAAAATGCCACTAGGGATTCCATGGGAAAAAAGCCGTAAAATATCGAGGTAAAATATAAATTTGATATGATAGCGATTCCAGCCACATACAGCTGCTTTTTGTTNGCCTATTTAGCGGCTCGATAATTTTTTTGTATATACTCTGAAAAGGGTATAAAAGTTGGTCTAACACGTCATCTTTATTGTAACGTTATAAAAAGACAGTCTAAACTTGAAAGAAAGTTATCTCTAATATTTTAAGATGAGCTTTAGAACGTTACGAAGGCCACAATTACAATTACCTGATTTAGCAGCTGTACAAAAATAGTACAAATATACTTATTTGCCCCATACAATAACTTCGTAAAAAACACTCAGTAGGTATATGATTATGACATAAGTATTATCAAGGTATTCAAAATAGCATCCGGCTAATCTGCGGCTAACAATTAATTCTGATAAAGTCCGCCGTAACGGAAATTTGTAACATTCTTGCGATAAGCCTTTTGACATGGCATAAAAATGCCACTAGGGATTCCATGGGAAAAAAGCCGTAAAATATCGAGGTAAAATGTAACTTTGATATGATAGCGATTTCAGCCAGTTACTTTTTGATATTAGAATGACTTTTTTGCGGTATTTTGATGACGTAGGACAATCTAGGATAATTTATGAAAATCTGTGATAATCTTGAATGAAATTTGTCTGCCTCTGATAAACTATGACAATTTATGATAACTTATGATAATTTGTATTAGTCAATGATTAGATATGGTACAATTAGACTTGTTATAATAGTGTATCATAAATTATGATTAATAATGATCTTTTATGAAACTCTGTGATAATCTTAAATGAAACTTGACAAACTATGAGTCATAGTCTATGACACCTCGCAATAGTCTATAAAAATCTATGATCATTTTTGATAAAACGTAAAAATCTATGGTGAATTATGACAACACATGATGAAACATGATAATGCAAGATAACTTATGATCAAACGTGACAATCTATGACATCATATGATACACTATACCATAAAATATCTCAATCGCTGATTAACTATGACAATAAACCTATGACAACCTTTGATATTTTGTGTTAGTTTTGTTGATGAAACATGATAAACTATGATAATTTGGATTTACTTATGTTATTCTGGACTGAAAGTTTATAAAACATGATAATTTTTGATAAATTGTGAAATCTGTGGGGTGATGTCCAGACATAAAAGGTCATGCAAATGTACCGTCAGAAACGGCTACTATGTTTTCATTTAACAAAAAATACAAGGTCATAGGTCTCAAAACTGTTTTCTCAGTCAAAGGGGCGTTAAGAAAAACGTTTTTACTAAATATTTTTGCTCATTTTGCGGGTAATCTTAGAGAAAAATGGGACAATGTGAGGACAAGTAAGGCCTCGGATTGTCCCATTAAAGTTCATGTTCGAATTTTGAACAGCTTACAAGACTAACTTGTCCTATGTGCCGCGAGTATACCGTGAAAACAAAAATGTAGGAACAATGTCGTAAAATGTGTTACAATTCTTGTTAAGCATTAAGACAGTGTTACAAAAAACATGGGTTTTTTGAAGATAGACAAAGAAACATTATTTTGTTGTAGTCGATTTCATCTGCAGTTATAAAATACNTTTTTACTAAATATTTTTGCTCATTTTGCGGGTAATCTTTGAAAAAAATGGGACAATGTGAGGACAAGTAACGCCTCGGATTGTCCCATTAAAGTTCATGTTCGAATTTTGAACAGCTTACAAGACTATTGTAACTTGTCCTATGTGCCGCGAGTATACCGTGAAAACAAAAATGTAGGAACAATGTCGTAAAATGTGTTACAATTCTTGTTAAGCATTAAGACAGTGTTACAAAAAACATGAGCTTTTTTGAAGACAGACAAAGAACATTATATTTTTGTGTAGTCGATTTCATCTGCAGTTGTAAAATACAAAAGTACTGGTACCATATCTGTAGAACATTCAATCGAACATTTGAAGTCGCATTTGCACTCGCACGACGTCAAATTTTGAATTTTCAATTTTACGACTTATTGAGAGTACTCATAGCCTATGAGTCATAGGATATATAACCCAACAAAATCTAATAAATTTGAAAATATTCAATTATGTTCAAACGGCCGGTTTCGTGAAAATGGACTGGATTTGCCATGCTTTTCATTTTTAATCATATTTCGTCATTTTACACCAGTTTTTACCAGTTTTAATTATTGTGCATCACTCTACATCCGTAGTTGTTACTGTTTTGATAAGTTTTAATTGTTTTTTATCGGCTTATATCAGTTTGTATATTTGTTAATCCGTTTTTATCATTTTTCATCATTTTTCATCATTTTTCATCATTATTCATCATTATTCATCTTTTTTTCATCATTTTTTATCATTTTCATCATTTTCTATCACTTTTTATCACTTTTTATCACTTTTGTATCATTTTTATCACTTTCTATCCTTTTTAACCACACTTAACCATCAATTTTAATCATTTTTCATTATTCCACAATATCATCTTTTTTGTAAATATAGACTACTAGTAATTTATAGTACTAGTAAGCATATTCCATATTTTTTTTATCCATTAACATCAGTGACTTTTAAAAGTGAGTAAATTTGATGTGAAATGGTATCAAAAGTAAAAACGTATGAACTTGCATGATATTACGAGATAAATTTTGCACCATCCGGTAATTTCGTACATATCTGTGTCTTTTTCTTGCGATGAGCACTGATTTAATAGATTTGTCAACCATTTTCTTGATTAATATCAAATTAATTTACTCGATTTAGACAGAGACTTTGTTTTAATAAAATCTAATGATTATACTATACGACAAATTGTACCCAATGGGTTTTTGATTAAGAAAAATTTGTCGACTATTAGTCTTAAAGCGTTTAGAATGTCGACTAAGCGTGTTGAGCATCGACGTAACACATCTTATGTCGATTAAAATAGACTACTGTCATTTTGTGAGCTTCTATATAATGGTCAGATTTAAAAAAACTCGGGTGAATTTTTGATTATGTCGGATTTTGTTTAGTCATCGTGCTATGGTATATAACAAATAGTATATTAACTCTTGGACGTCACATTGTGACGATAATCACAAAACGGGCTTTTTGCCTCATATCTCATGAAAACGGGCTCAAATCAAAAATCGCTAATATAGGGGTCGAACCAAATTTCATAAAGAACATTTTGAAAATAAAAACGGGGTAGTTTTTTTTATACACGATGTGGGTTTGATCGTTGAACCCATGAGTTATACGAATTCCCGTGACCCCTACGCCAACCCAACGCCAGCAGGAAAATTTCAATTTTTCCCCAACCCAACGCTAACCCTACGCAAATTTTGTCCAAATTTACAACCCTGGTCTGGAGTTAAGAAATGGGGTCAAGTTGAAAACAAGACGAAATACTCGAGACAATTTTCTAAAGCTAAACTTTAGACTTCAAAGATCTATATAAAAAGTCTAGGCACTAGAGCGTATGCCTTTACAAATTATATGTCGTTAAAATGAGCTTAATTTTTTGACAACGTCTGACTACTTCAGGATTGCATTCAGACGATAATTAATTTAGACCAGTCAAGTGACGAGATCTATTCAAAGTTATGTTTTAAAACTTACCAGTCAAACATGAAACTGGGATATGATGGGACATGCAGACCCAGAAATGAGTGCTCCAATGGGTAAATTTCAAATTCAATTTTTCCATGAAATTTTAGTATTTTAATGCTCGAAAATATGAAAATTTTGTTAAAATTGTTTACACTTTAGAATTGATAGAGAATTAAAGATTGTTTGCTTGGTTATTTTGAGCACTTCTATAACATTACTTGCAATTGTGTGCCTCGGATAGGTTAAAGTTGCCTATTTATTTTAACTAGGGTCTACGCGGTTAACTCTTAAGAGTCCCAAGTGGCATATAATAGGGAGACAATGGTCCAAATTTGGACCAAACGCCCTAGCGGCTACGTTTATTCCCAAAAAAATCGAAAAATTTTTGAAAAAAAAAACTGGTGAAGTTTTAGAGCTTGTCAAACTACGTCGATCTGACTATACTTGGCTCTACCAGTTTTTTTTTTCGTAAAATTTTCGATTTTCCCACTTCTTCTACCATATCTACCACTGTTTCTCATAAAATTTGACTAGACCCGTGTTTCAGCGAGTTTCGATAAAGCCCGGTTTACAATCATTTTTGGTCTACACAGGGTGCGCCGTTATGTTTCACCCCGTTATGTTTCACTTTTTCCCGCCCGTGCTGTTATGTTTCACTTTTTTGCGAAAATATTTTCCTCTAATACATATCTTTATATGCCCTGCGCCGTTATGTTTCACTGTTTCCTGTTCGGGCCATTATGTTTCACTATTTTTCGATTTTTTTTTGTGAAACATAACGGCGCACCCTATGTATTTAAGCCACTTGGTTAAAATTTCGACCATTATCCCCCTGCAGGGTCCTGGAAGTTAAAATCGGTCTTCAAAAGCTTACGTAACTGATTAATTATCTTTCTCTGAGCAAAAAATTCAAGACCACATATTCTAAATTTAACTCTTAGGGTTCAAGTTGGGCAAAAACGACCCGTTTCAAAAAAAAAATTGAAAAACGTATAATCTGAAATTTGTTTTTGCTACTGATATTGTTTTAAGCTCAAAACGCGGACACCCTAAAGATACCAGGAACAGTAATATTCATTCATAAGGGTCTCAAATTTGCTTGCATTCCAAGTACAGTGTGGTCGGATATAGGCAACTTTTTCATGTACATGTTTGGTATTCCGAAATATAATTTATACGAATATTATGATGGTTGGGCATTTTATTGTGGACAGCTTTGGAATTCGCCTGAATAATGCACCAAAATTGGACATTAGTAAAGACTTCATAACTGAAAATTTCACTCAAAATTTGACCATTATGGCAAGATAAATAAAATGACGCGCGCGAGTTCGATTCTTATGTTTTTTTCACTTTTTTCCAATGAACAATTGAGAAACGAACGGTCAAGGGTTAAACAATAATTGTTTTCAAGTGCTTTTNGTCATTTTATTGTGGACAGCTTTGGAATTCGCTTGAATAATGCACCAAAATTGGACATTAGTAAAGACTTCATAACTGAAAATTTCACTCAAAATTTGACCATTATGGCAAGATAAATAAAATGACGCGCGCGAGTTCGATTCTTATATTTTTTTCACTTTTTCCCAATTAACAATTGAGAAACGAACGGTCAAGGGTTAAACAATAATTGTTTTAAAGTGCTTTTTATTATATTCTAAGCAAGTTGATTGTTCATGAAGGAAATCAGAAGAATAAGTTTAGTTTCTAGAATACGGGTGAAGCGCGGGCAAAAAAATAGCAAATTACGCGAACGAGATTATCAAATTCTAGATTGGAAAAAAAAAATAGAAAAAAATAATTTTTGGCACAAGATTAATGAGCTCTCGAGCCCACGCGGCCAATAAATTCTAGAAAATTATATCCTCAATTCTTACGAATCACTTCATTCATATTAATTTTTATAAAGCACGTTATCGTAACCTATATAAACGTTAAATGATAAAGTTTTTGAGCATTTTTTACTTTTAATTTTTATCTTTTCTTTCCTATTTTTTCTGTAACTTCCTATTAAATTCTTATCAACCCTAATCATTTATAAACCTTTGCATCTTCTTCTAACGTGAAAAATGCCATATCGATCTTTTTTTGTTATTTTCAAAAATATTTTATTTTTAGATTAAATGTACAAAATTTGTTCAAAAGAGGCAACTCATAGTTATTTTTGTTTGAAATATTTTATCAGTTGCAAACCAAGTTCAAAAACGGCCCCGAGTACGAACGATAAAAAATGAACTTTTTTTGTAAAAAGATAGAAAGGTCCTCAAAATGTTTGTCAAATTCGTTCTTGTATATCGATTAAGTCGCTAATGAGAACGGATGCGATTTCGGGGCAACTTTGACCGGCTATTTCCGCGACCAGGTTTCGCCTAATCGCCCAAAACACCCTAAAGTAGTCGAGTAATAAACAAACCATTTGCGCGATGAACTTGGCCGTTTACTTACTTAGACCCAAATCTAAATTACCCTCAAAATAATGCCCTATAATTTGTGTGCAAAATAAAAGTGAAAAGTTCAATTGGTATTCGATGCGATACGTTCATAATTTTTTCCATTTCATCAGTTTTAATCAATTTTTATCAGCTTTTATCACTTTTTATCAAATATTTTTCCGAATGTGCTTTTTTGAGAAATAATGGACATTTTCGAAACATCTTAGAAAAAGATGTTCGTTTCATAATCGGAAAAATACTTCATTGCTTGATTTTTTAGAAAGTTGGGTCAGGCCCATCCTTAATAATTTGAAAATATTTTTTTTTTCACTTGAACTTAATTCGAAAAGAGTTTTTATTTTCTCAAATGAATGATAATTGTTCAAAAGTATTTTTTTCGGAAAATTCTCACACTTTATGATTTCGTTCATAACCATTTTATGATTCGGTTATTCAAAAAACACTTACGAAACTGAAGCTACACTTAAGGAGGGGTCAGTAAAGTTGTGTACAAACCGAAAAGTAAGAAGAAAAAAGTAATGCAATCGTAGGTGTGGAACGTATTTTATAGCGTTTTCCCGGAAGGTACTGTTTGTAAACATCATGACTGACCCCTCCTTAAATTAATTTATTGTATTTCAGAATTGGTTAGCCTTATTTTTTATGTGAAAAAACGAGCGTTTTTTATTTTGCATAACGAAGAAAACGACAAATTCCTGAGAATAAACAATGACATAATTTCTGGAAATAATTCAATATTTGTGGCGAAAAGTTGACACGAAATCGACAAAACGTCATTTCTTCTTGCCCAACTTTTGCTTACCGTTTGGTCAAAATTTAACCGCTGAAGTGTTTTCATTTAATACACACAAATAAACGACTAAAGTAGGACAACCTGTGTAAATGAAATTTCGTCAGTGAATTTTTGTGGCTAGAATGATTACGTGCCACACACTGCGTTTTTTTTTTATCTTTTTTTGTGTTTTTTTTCGCAAAAGTGTACTAATGTTAATGAAATTCTGGCTAGTGAGCCGATTAGTCTGCGTTAACCAATTTGTAACGTTAAAGGTTAACTATCAAATATTACAGATGATAAACGCTTAATGTATGTTGCTAAACGTGGGCGGGAGAATATTTTTCTAACCAATCAGTGAAGGTTATGTTCTTACATGATGCTTACTCAATGTAAATACTAAAACTGGCATGGCCAATTTGTACTCAGAATTGAAAAGTAGACTATAGGGGTCAGGGTCAGTTTTGCGTCAAGGTCAAGGGGTCACGTAATAAATGACTCACAAGGCCTTGATATTGGCTCCAAGAGTAACTATTTTTAATAACATATTTACTTTCAAATTTTTTTTTTTGGAAAATTTTTCTGTGCAAAAACATATTCATACTAGGCGCGGAGCGTCTGTAGCTTAATTAACAAGCGCGCCTATTGGCTCATGCTTTTTTATAGGCGCCTCCTATTGGCTAGCGTCCTTTAGCCACGCAAACAACTCACCGCGCAGCTTGTAATATTATTTATCAAACACATGGTGGGGTTAATGTTTTTTGAAAATGTTTGTGCACCAAATTTTTTTCAAAAAGCATGTTTAAAATAAATATGCTAATAAAAATACGTAGAATTTCCCTCATACTTTTTTAGCACCTACAAAAAATTCACTAATATTTTAACTAGTGCGTGCATGAGTTGAATCAAAAAATTTAATAATTAATCTTTGTAAAAAACTTTGTCCTACATGAATGCGGGCAATTTCGAGGTCAAAGTTTTTGATAAAAAGAATTGAGTTTTATGTGAACTAGCGTTTTGGTTTGGCCAGAACCAAGTAGCTCAATGACACTTGGGATATCAAAATTATATATATTCTTTATCAGTGATTCAGAACCATGTTGCTTCACTTAGAACAGCTTTTTGCGCCCATTGTGGTCAAAATTTTATGCGAGAAGATTAACAAAGTAGTTCCAGGATTTTTAGACGCTCCCAATTCGGTCGAATTCAATAGGGCCACTTAATTTGGGATTTTTTTTATCTCAATTACTTCATACAGATAGAGGCGCCTTTTTTAATTATTGATATGTTTTTTTTTGTTTTTTTGTGCGGCACGTACTTGATTAACAGAGTTTTTTTTCACTACTCACGTTTGAGGATGTTTTTATGGAGCAAATATATTTTCAATCAAATTTTTAACCCACAGAGGATATATTGTCCATTTTGGCCATTTTCAGCTTTATAACAAGACTAAGCAGTTACAGACGCCAGCGCCGTAGGCACGGAGCGACTGTATCTGAATTATAAGCGCGCCTATTGGGTCATGCTTTTTTGTAGGCTCCTCCTATTGGCTAGCGTCCTTTAGCCACGCAAACAACTCACCGCGCTGCTTATAATAAGCAGTTACAGGCCCAGCGCCGTAGGCGCGGAGGGTCTGTAACTGAATAACAAGCCACGCCTATTGGCTCATGATCTAGAGTCCTTTAGCCATGCAAATGACTCACCGCGTGGCTTGTAATATTGTTTTTACCATCTGATTTTTTAACCCATGCATGCATGACGGCACAATTTGAGGCATCCCTTTTCGTCTTGATGTTTCGTCCCTTTATCTTTCAATTTTTTCCGTATCTTACCTCTTTGCGATTTTTAGCGAAAAACACTCAGCAATACTAATTTTGAAGGATAAAAAAGCAAATCGTTACAAAATCGTTACAAAATGACGTCATGACAAAAAATCGTTACGATTTTTCAAACCACAAATCGTAACGATTTCGAAGTAGGACTATATATCCTTCAGAAACACTACGCCATTATCTTTTAATTTTCCATTAATAATGGACCATTATCTTTCATTTTGTATTTGAATTACCGAGAAAACTGCGCAGTGGGTGTAATCAGGCTAAATCAACAACGTATTTTTCAAAAATCACGTTGAAACACGCATTTTTTGCATGGAACTGAGTTTTTTTTATTGTATCAGTAATTTTTAACTTGAGAAACATTGTGTCTTTCATTTGTAGACTCGGTTGCTAATCTCTCCGTGTAAAAATGTGACTAAATCCTTGTAAAAATGTAAGAAATTGACGGCGATTACGTTTTTAACACGCACAGAAAAAAAAAACTTGCCTTGATTTTTTTTTTTTTTTGCTCTAATCATAGAACATTCTAATTCGACATAAATCCTTTATTTTGCGACGGATGATTCACAGCGAAAATTTTTCTTGAATTTGTAATTAAAAAATGATTGCGAAAATGGACTCTAAAATCAGTTTGATTTACATAATTGTGCTTTTGTAACACGGGAGTTAACCTGTTTGTTATGTGATTTTTTTATGTGACACTTCTTGAAATTTTATTGACAATCCGAATTTTTAAAATTATTTTTAGGTAAAAATCTGTATGAATAGCGGTTGAGAGTACAAAAATACTAAAAAAACTCAAACATTTAGTTTCGTATTCAATTGTGTAGATTTAACACTAACAGATTTCGTAATCGAAGTGTGGAAATCAAAATAGGTAAATCCAGTACGTAGGTGGTAAAATTGATCCGGCGCAAGGTCGTTATTTTGCGTAGGTTGACACTCTCAAATAGCGGCTCATGGTGACCCCAATTAACTTCAAAATTATTATTTCGACCCCGTTTGACCAGTTCTACAATTTGGCCGTAACATTTTTTTTTTGAAAAATTTTAGATTTCCCCACTTCTACCAAATCTGTCACTCGAATAAAAACTTTTACCATTAGCGCAGTTATCTTGCCGAAACGTAATAATTGGTAACTTTTTCTTAATGTTCTGCCATTTTTTTTGTCCAGGCAAATAGCTTTGCCCCATAATCTTCCAGAAGTTTAATATTTCGTCATTTAACGCCTACGCCTGTGCAGTTATCTTGCCACTAAAAAACTTTCTATAACTGTGATGCCTGTTTATATGCCAGGTTGAAGCTATGTTTGTAAGATAGTGTTTAAAATAAGTTTTCGTTCTCAAAAAGTGATTCAATGGGGTAAAATTCCGTACCGCAAATGCCCAAAAAGTCATAAAGTTCATAGTTTAGAACCTTCTACCGCCAGTAAAATCTTTGTGGCATTTTAATTTGCCAAACGTAACTGTGACGTTAACGCCACATATATATATAGTGAACCGTACAAAAATGTATTATTTCCATTTTCGAACCAAATTGTGGAAAAACCAAGTCGATCGTTCGGATAGTTTAACTCTAAAATAAAAACACAAAAAACGCAATTATTAAAAAAAGTGTCGAGAAGTTAATTATGAAACTGAGTGTGTGATTTAGAGAAGAAAAAAAAGTGTAATTTGTTCGTTGTGGTTTTTTTGAAATTGCGTAATACATCTCAAGGCTGTCGGTCGCTCCCGTTATAATGATACATGTGATGGCATTCTCTTCGTAATTATTTTTTTTTTCATCCTCTTCAGACACAAGTGCCTTCCAAGTAGGGCCCAGAAAAGACATAAACAAAGTGGGAAAAAAGTGGCTAATATTGCCAGGTGAAGAATGTAGTCAGACACGGGCAAAGGAAGAACAGAAATAGTAAAACACCAGCCGTTGTTCGGCCACTCCCATAGAGAAACATAAAAAATGGACAAAAAGACCTGAAAATTACCTGTCAAAATTATTTGTTGTTTGTCGTTTTTTGAATACAATTGTGAAATAAAGCCGTTTGACTTTTGAAACATCATTCGGGAACTACTCAGCGTTTTACATGAATTTTCGCCGTTTTTTTCTTTCGTATTTTCTAGATAGCCAAGGCGAGTTTTTTCGCAAGTCAAAAACTCGATTATAGACTATCAAGCACATGCGTGAAAAACATGCCGGAAATTCATGTTAAACGCCGAGTAGTATTTCTCAGACGGTATAAAAAATTTCAAATTGAAATTCAACTGGAAGATCGCTATGATTCATAGCCTATAAACCAGTACCTTTATGTTTCAGACTTCTCAGAGATACAGTTAAAAAAATTAATTTTAATTTAAAATATTATTTTTATTTAAAATTTAATTTGAATTTAAAATTTAATTTTTATTTGAAATTTAATTTTAATCCAAAATTTAATTTTAATTTTTTAGTTAATTTAAAATTTAATTTTGCATTTAATTTTAAATTAAATTTTAATTCAAAAATAAATTTTAATCAGAAATTTAATTTTAATACAAAATTAAATTTGATTTAAAATTGAATTTCAATTTCTAAGATAAATGCTTTATTTAAATATATTATTAAGAAATTGCTATTTGACCTGAANTAATTGCGACTATGATCGAAACCCACGGCCAATAAAAGAACATTTTTCGACTTTTTTTTGTTGAAAACGTGGTGGACATTCGATGTTATCTAAAATATGCATTCTCAACATTGAGATCGTCAAAAAGCAAGAAAAAAAGCGAAAGTAGGGGAAATCTCTTATCACACTAGTTAAAGAATGCAATTTTGGTGAGCTCAAGAATGCGAAACAGTTACTATCACGGCCGCCCTGTCAATTATAATTTCGAATCAGCTGTGAAAAGGAGTACCAATGTCACATAGGCTATGTTACGAAGAAAAAATCACATGACATAAATCGAGAATTGCGCAATAAATATTTCCGTTTACTCTTTTCCGAAAAATTGTCCCTATGTGACAATACGTGGGACAATTTTTGGAGAGAAAACAGAAATATTTATTGTGCAGTTCTAGATTTATGTATCTTATTTTTTTCCTCCGTGATTATTGGCTAATGATAACATTGTTATTTAGTTCAAATTTGCTACAGATCGTGTGGAAAATCTAGAAAAAATTCGATCTGAACTCAAATAATTTTCCTTTTCTTGAAATATTTCATATGCTAAAGATTATGGTTTCCATAAGCCACTTAGTGATAAATTGCGCACTAGTGGCGACAAACTCCTTTTCTTGTTAATATGACCTTATTCACGGTTCCAAAAACACCTTTTAGCAAACTTCAACAATTAATATTCAGCACTTAATATCACTTGCGCTGTTATCTCGCCATTTTTTTAAAATTCAAGTTTCCACCTACACACTACGCTCTTAGTTGAAATTCTGTGCTAAATAATTGCGTAGGTTGTGTTCGCTATGTCACATACCTGTTTTTTATGGTACAATTATAGGCTATACTAGCATTGTTTCCTTTGATCCAAGTTTGTGCGTAACTTGACATTTTGAGGTTTACCTAAAAATCGGCATTCGGGTAGCTTAACGCTCGAACACCCATCCACAATCAGCGGATTTTAAAAAAATGTCAACTTTTTAATCCAGGTCTATTACCAGTATGGACGCTAATCACTCACATATTGGCCACTTATGGTCTTGATTTTGAACGTTTTGGTAACTTTAAATTTGGAGCTTACTTTCAAAATTGCATCATTCGTGTTTTTACGCATCATAATGATTTAAAATCCCACAATTTTCAAAATCATGAAAACGTTTACGTACGTTAAAATTGTTAACGTGCAGATATGACACTACAGAACTCCATGCTATTAATGACCTTTTGCGTAGGTAAAAGTCAAACTGGCCAATAGAGTTTGCGCATGGAGTCGCGTAGGCGGGTTGAAAGACGCTTATATAAGATTTTGATTGGCCCAGGTCATATTCGCGACCAATCAACACCTGTTTTTACTGACCAAAATTATCTTTTTACAAACTAGGTGCGCCGTTATCTTTCAATTTCAAAAACATGAAAGATTAGAGACCTACATAGATAATAAACGTGTGTGTGCGCCACCTAACCATTTGACTTAACCATAACCATTTGACGTAACACATTTTTTTTTCGAAAAAAGGTGTTAATTCAAATGCATATTGTTAAGTCAAATGCAAACTGTTAAGCCACATGGGTAGTGCGTAGGTTAAAATCCTGGAAAACCTGAAACTGTAAAAAAATGATATAAAACAATATAATGAACGAAAAAATCCAAAAAATTGTTATACACCGCCTGAGGGTTTGTCTGGCCTCTTTCTCCTTCCAAAACCGGCCTGATAAACCCTCAGGCGGCGTGAGGAACCCCAAGGGCGTAGGCGGAAATGCTGAAAAAAAGAGAAAAAACGGACAAAAAAAGTGATAATTCAACTGCAAACTGTTAAGTCAAATGCAAACTGTTAAGCCAAATGGTGTTAAGTCAAATGGTCAGGTGTTGTATTCTATCATTTTTTAGACTTATCGCGAGTTCGTTGCCAAAAAGTCAGAAACAAAATATTATGTAATTGTTACCACACGTGCTTCCGAAATAACTAATTGTACCCAACCGGTTATCAGGAGTTGGTATTTTTTATTGATAGTTGCGTTATCAATGGGTATTATNAAAATGCATAATCTTTCCACACCGTAAATAAAAAAAAATATGAAAATGGTCTGTGCGATAAAATAGAAAAAAAGTGGCCTTCAATAGCCAATCAATCCAGCTTTCGTCCAAAACTAGGATTGAAAAAACTGGAATGAAAAAATCTCGTTAACTCGTAGAGCAAAAAAAACCACAGAGAAGTGAACCACATCACCCTAGATCTACCAGACGAATACAGCACCTTACGTCATTTTCCCCCAAACAACACTATCTGACCACAGTCAACCTCGTTGAGCCATATTCGCCTTTTTCGTTTTTACCGCAAATGACTCGGTATCGAACACATAACGATATTTAATTTTATAATTACGAATTATTATTTTGGTTCTCTTAAGCTGAATGTGATTACCAATACAATTAACATAGAGTGATCAAACAACCGACGGAAAATTGATAAAAAACGAATAGAATAACTACTCAGCGTTTTACATGAATTTGCGCCGTTTTTTCGTCCGTATTTTCTAGATAGAAAAACTCGATTTTCCGCCTGTCAAAAAACTCGAATATAACGGCAAATAACGGCAAAAATTCATGTTAAACGCTGTGTAGAAATAGACATTTTAGAAACTCAAAAATTAGGCGTAAATAATTTTTTTCAAATAACGTGTTTATAATTTTTCCGAAACTATTAGACTTTCGTGAAAAAATAGTAAATGTTTCAAAATCACTTAATTTATTAGTATTTATAAAGTTAAAAAGCCATGGGCCGTCTGGACATAAAATGCATTTAACCTAAATAACTTAACCGAAATAATTTAGAGAGCTTTTTGACAGGTGTGTTTAAAAGCTCACCAATTAGTATCTTTTTTTTATTCATGACCTTTTAAGTGACATTTTAAAATAAACGTTTAAATCGTGACCTAGTTAGTGGCAACCTAGTACATAATAAATGCATACTAAACATAATGAGCCCTAATTAAAACGGAAAATCGTACCAACTTTGAGCTATAATTACGCGATAAGTTTACGTTTTCACTTAAATAACATGTTTAATATAATAAAAAAAATAATTGGTGATATAATTTTTTTATGTAATAACTGCTACCAACTTGTTGAACTGTACAAACGAAAAAACTGTTTATAGTACAGAAATTGTAAGCGTGCAAATGGTTTTAGAGTTAATTCATAATTACGTTGGCCCTTATTTTGGCCAGACGTTTACATGGCCCATTTTGAGTTTCTTGATGTATGATAACATACGATATGTCTGTAATTCATAGACATTAATTGCCCAGAAAAGCCTCTTTATGTGAGCTTACATAATTTACGCTGCAATCCCAACATTAGTTGCATATCTGTATATTCAGAGAAGGGTAGTTTATAGTCGCGAAAAAACCCGTTTATGAGTACTTTCGCGACCACACCATTTGGTCGCGAAACCATTTTTTGAACAACGATTCGCAACCATGTGGTCGCGAAATCATCTTTTGAACAAGGATTCGCGACCAAATGGTGTGGTCGCGAAAGTACTCATAAACGGGTCTTTTTCGCGACCACAAATGGTCGCGAAAGAACCCCACTCCGTAAATTCGGCATAAAAATAAGGGACCAAATATTGGGAATTTTTTGATACCATATTACAGTCAGGGTTCTCTAGATGTGCATTTTCGATCTTTTACATAGAGCAATGCGAGTTACTCCTAACTACACCCCTTGCGCCGTTATCGGGTACAAACTTGGAGAAAAATTTGCTCGATTACGTAATTTTTACCCCATAACGGTGCAGGTAACTGGAAAACTTTAGGCAATTTTTTTTTTAAATTGTTACCCGATAACCGCGCACTGAGTGTATTAAAAAATAGAATAAAAAACCTTCATAGTTACTTGAAGGAAAAAATATTAGAAAAGTAAAACGCTTGAAAATACGCTTAATCTCCCCAAGTGGATACCATTTGTTAGCAACTTTCGAGAAACATACACTTCATAGTTTTTAAATGTTCGTTATGACAAATATGCCACTTACTCAAACAATTAATTGTGAATTCTAAGTTGAAAATCGCGTAAAGCAGCCGTATAATAAAGTATTTTTAACTGGTAATAATCTGTATTTTTTTCTTTTTAAGAGGACAATAGGTCACATTTATTAATGATAAAAAATAGATATACAGAGTGCGCAGTAAACCGTCCACTATTTTGCAATTTTTGATTGGCCATTCATACTGAGCCAGAATTTATAACGGTCGGTACATACAAGGTGAAGGGCCATAAAGGGTGCGGGCGGTCACATTAACTCTCAGGCGGCAAATGGTGCACATTTGCAACGAACGCGCTAAATCGACAAAAAAAAAACAATAAACCGAAGTTAATCCAAAAACAACTCTAGTCAAACTTGTTGGCTAAAAATATGAAACACAAAACGGAATTTTTTTTTTTTTGAAAACATTCTAGAAATCTAAATTTCTCGGACGCGGTCAAAATCGACGTTTTTTTATTTTCCTTTCTTTAGCTTTCTTGTTTTGTTTTGTGCTGAAAATAGATTTTCATTTTTGTGAGCGTTTTTTGATTATGATCTCGAGTCGAGATTCTCGACAGGTTTTTATCAAACAAAAAAAATCGAAAACCCTAAGTGGCGGGATTTTTATGTGTTTTTAGCTATGTACCGACAAGCGGTTCATGATTATTATATTCATTTTAACAAAGTGGTCGGCAATGTTAAATTGCGCTTCAAACCTTTAAAACTTTTTTTAAAAAGAAAACGCTCTAAAATGTTCTTTTTGTAAATGTTTGTCTTGTCGCGTCGCGGCCCAAATTTTGTTGTATTTTTTTTTTCGTTATGATAATTTTGGAATATGAGGAACTATGAAAAAACTGTTATTTTTAAATAAAAAGCACACAAAGGAAAAAAGGACAAAAAACAGAACAAAATGAAATTGTTCGTTAATTGGCTTTTTGGTTTTTCGTAACATAAATGTGATGTCAAGTTTTTTCATGTAAATGGCCTCTGAATAAATTTCCATTATTCGAACGGGGAAAAACGAATTGTGTCTTCCAAGACGTTTTGAAATATGCCTTTGCTGGAATATGGAGAACTTAATCAAATTCATCAATTTGAAAGTTTTTGGAAAGAAATTATCATCTTGCTAACTCAAAGGTTGCCCTTTCTGTTCTAGAAAATAGAAGCGGGAAAAAAGCTGGAAAATTGTGAAAAAAGAAACACGATGACATTTTTCTCCGCCGATCCATTTTCTAGAATTAAAAAAAGGAAACTTTTGAGCTTTGCCATATAATAGACCAGACATGTTTAGTTATGGAGATTCGCGAAATTTAAAATTTGAAGAGCATTTTTTAATGTTTTTCTTTTAATTCACAAATTTTTATCAAAAATTTGATATAAAAGATTCCTTAAGTCATCTTTTTTCAAATTAGTCATATAATAGTTCAAAATTTCCTTAAACTAACCTTAACTGATTTTCAACTTATTTGGGTGAAATATCTACTAATATCTCCGTTTTATCACCTTAATATTTGCGTTATTTGCTTTTTCCTTAATTAGTTATTTTTTGGTTTGAAAACTGAAGATAACATCAATCACTTGAAAGATTACACAACTTGGCTTTTAAGTGCGGTTAAGTGGGCTAAATGCATGAGTTTTACTAGTTCATTATTGCCAGAAATCAGATAGCAAGACGGAAATGATTTATTTTTACGAAAAGTGATTAATTAAATTGTAAACACCACAGTAGCATGTAATTTATCTTTTTTGACTTGTAGTTCTTCCAGTTATGCGCTTCTTGCAGTATTATCGGCCAGTTTATTTCGAAATTGTAATTAGGACTAGTTTATTTTTACAATGGAAAACTGAAACAGTATTTTTTAATGCAAAGACCCTAGTAATAAATTATAGCAACTCTTATTGGCCAACCTCCGCGATTCACGTGGAGACGGACCAATCATAACGCTTGTAATGAATCCCAGTCATAGGATGTTCACAAACAAAACGAAAAACTGCTTTTATCTTTTTCAAACAGATTTTTTTTTTGTGATTGATCAAATAAAATTTCAATTTCGCACCCTCAAATAACAATATAAATTTGGCTTAATTGGGAACGGATTTTTTGGAAATAAGATAATTCTTATTTGAAAATGAACCACAAAATATTTTCAATGAATTTCTTGACAATTTGAAATTAATAACGCTGAACTGGCAATTCAGAAATTATTGCAACTGAGTTGGCCGATTCGAGTACTTACTCATAGCTGTTCATTGAGAATATTTTTGGTTCATTTTCAACTAAGAATAACCTTATTTTGCCAAAAAAAGGTTTTAAAACAGGAACTTTCCGACTCGAATTTTCTCTTATAGCTTTCAACAATCAACAAAATGTAAAAAATACAAACTGCATTTTCTCATTTTAACGCTTTTAGCGTGATTGGTGACGCACTCATCCAAATAAGTGCTTAAGGGTTAACTATTACAACACGTTTATTCCATGGAGCAGTGTATACTATTTATACTAATACCAAAAACATATTCACCACGCATGTTCTATTATTATGATACATTCTAACAATTCCATTTATGTTCTCGAGATCAAGGTGCTCATTATGGGAGTCGCCAAGTAACGTAATTTTTTTTTTTGTTGAATGAAAAATGGCCACTATTGTGGTATTCATCATCGCATTAGATATTCAACTGGGTCTCTCTCGAGATTAGATATCAATCTACTCGTCTTAAATGTGTCCGGAACGGGCATTAAGGATTTTCACTTAGATGGTGAACAGGCAAGGCTTAAAGGAAGGATATTCATTGCTGGACCACACGGTATATCTGGCAGTCGTCAAATATTCGTTGTGTGGCGAAAAACCACTTGAAACTAATTGTCCCACTACCGGATGTTACGAAAGACGTTCCTTTACCGAGCCAAACCATATCATTCCACCAGTAGGCCACTTGTAATATTACATAACATTGAACGGTTCAGACAGTTCCGAGTTAATTTTTGGACTAAAACTTGATTGGACCGAGCCGATGAATTATTTTTTTTCTACAGTTTTTAAATCTCAATTTATTGTGGCCGAATGAAATTTCGAGGAAAGTTTTCAATCGAATGCCAAGATGCCATACATACCGGATATGGATTTTTCATTTATAAGGGTAAAATGCACACGTGGTGTCAGTAAACATAAATACAACGTTTGATTGAAAGCTAAAAATATACACCAGGTGCGCCGTTATGTTACAAAACCAAATCTTAAAAAAGTGTAACAGAACGGAAAATTGTAACCTAATGGTGCAGTGCGTAGGCGATTTTGCTAGAAAACGCCAAAAATGAAAAAAAATCTAACATAACGGATCCTACGGCAACGCTCTAGAACAAAATTGTAACATAACGGATCCTACGACATTGCTCTAGAATTAAATTGTGACATAACGGTGTTGTGCATAGGCAAAAACTTCAGAAGTTTTTTTGCTAAAAAATTGTAACATAACGGGACGAACGGGAAAAAATTGTAACATAACGGGTTGTAACATAATGGCGCACCTGGTGTACTTACATAAATCTTCGTGGTGCATTTTGTCGTTAGGATGCTTTTGCACGAACCCTGTTATGTACAGTGTATTAAGCACTGCGCTATTATCTTGCAGTTTCACTTTTCACTCCCATCTCTTCTCAATTTTCTTGAAATCTCGAGTTTTGAATACCAGGCAAAATTCGAAAATAAAAAAAGTCTTAGATTAAAAGAGTACGGTAATTTCTTGACCAAACGTTGTACAAAAAGGTGTCTGGTTCAACGCGTTGAAAACCATTAAGTCATTTTTATCCGTGTCAGTTTTATTTTATTTTTTAGAACCACGTTAAATCTTCTCACACAATTAGAGGTCATCTTCCCGTGAGCACCCAGAATGACTTCTAATAACTTCTTAGGTTAAGCTCGTACTTCATCGTGACGGCGTGCGCTCTCCCTAATTGAGCACTTTCAGTCAAGATTTTTAGTTTTTTTTTCATGAAGGTGACGAAAACGTTATTTAAGCTGCCACGGGTGCCTTTTCTCTTGAAAGCTCATGAAAATCTTTGACACTTTGCCACGCTCGCCATTCATTTCATAATCTCCAAAAAATCCGAAAAGAAATTACGTTTAGTTTATTAGCCAATTGCTCATATTTTTATACTAACGCTTAATGGCTCGTTGGAGTTAAACACACCAGAAAATTCTGCATTTAGGGTATGCGCACGCAAATTACGAATTATTAGTTTATTTAAAATCAGCAAATATGATGACAAAATTGATATAGGCAATTTATAGCTTAACTTGTCCACGTTTTTGAGTGACACGCTTATTTTCTTAGCATAACTTACGATCAAAATGTAGTATAAATTATGTCGTAATTTGTAGTTTGAATTCAATTTTATTATTCCGAATGTTCGTATCCGGACATAACATTTTACTTCGCTTTGCTTCCATGTAAAAAAGAACTAGTTAAAATGTTCAAAAACATTGACGTTTATCCAATTTCGGTGAAAAATACAATTTTAAGAAGGTGGTTTTATATTAAATTATATTTTAACGGCGATTCCAACCTAATTGTAAGCGTAACAAAAAAGAAAGAAATTCTTATTTGTTTTGTTTAGTTGTTATGGTAACGCGGTAAAATTGACAGCGCGAGACTATTAAGGTATTACGCTTACAATTAAGAGTCGGTTTGGGGTTAATTACACCGGATGCGCACTTATCGGGCGTTCAGTTATCGGGCGGGTTTGTGCTGTTATCGGGCACCCTCGTGCTGTCATCGGGTGGCTTTTTTTGCATACTTTTACCTTATTCCGCTTCCGCCCTGAGCAGTTATCGGGCGCCCGATTAAGGTTTTTTCGTCGCGAAACCCGCTCGATAACTGCGCACCCGGTGTATATAAAACCACTTTCTTAAAATCGTTTTTTTTTTCACAGAAATTGTACAAACGTCAATGCGCCCATAGAAAAGGACAGAAACCAATTCTTAATTTTTCGAAAGAACAATTTTCAGCCATTTTAAACAAATACCGCCGTTCATCGTACTCTATCAACTTGATCATGATTAATTTTATGTTATTCTAGATCCAAAGAAGCGCAACAAAAATCAAAAGTCGCAAAATCAGCGTCAAGCACGGCAATGTGTTCAGAAGGACTGGGAGTATCCGGATCGTGGCGGCCGCTTGACAGCCATCGTGACGCATCTGAGTAAGATCTGCAAAGGATACATTGACCGACCAACCTATCAATGTCGCTGCCTGAAACGACAGAAAACATTGTTTTGGTCACTCGTCACCGCACGACGCACTTGCATTTCACGTAAACGAGAGGCTGAGCGACTCGCCGAAAAGAAGAAAAACAAGGCCGAGAAGGAGAAAAATAAATCAAGACAGAGGTTAGTACACAATTGTTTATAAATACACCGGGTGCGTCAATATGTTTTGCGCCCGGGCGCCCTAATGTTTCTTTTCCCCCCTTGATGCCAGTTAAGTCAGAACGAAAATTGACCAATGTAAAATGTAACATTTGTTCATATTATTGCGAAATTCCATAATTTATATAACTGCTCGGCCACCTACGCACTGTGCAGTGAAGTTCCGTTTTTACCGTTGCGTAGTTCGTTTGCCGTTTTATAACGGCCGGTGCAGTTTTTTGGGACGTTTTTTGAGCCAAAAAACATAAAATCATGTCTTTTTGATGGAGACACATTTTTGTTAGGGACACATTCTTGATAAAGACACATTCTGGATTGAGACACACTTTTTATTTGAATTATCTCTTTCAAACATTTTTTTTTATAATTTCATGTCTTTTTGGCTATTTTTACTAATTTGGTGATTGTTTTCGTTTCGCCTGCGCAAACATGTTGCATTTCTCAAAATTTTAGTTTCCACCTACACACTGCGCAGTTATTTTGCAGTTTTGAGAAAATACTTTTGCAATAAAATTTTGCAAAGGGTGTATAGTACCCATGTAATTTACATTTATATAAGCTGGCAAATAAGAAAATGGCAATTTGTGCAAGTGTACCTAGAATCACTGGAGCCTTTGTTAATGATTTTTATGATGGAATTGACAAAACGGGTCTTATAATCTAGAAAAATAATCAACTTAGGGAGTACTCCGTTTGGTTCTTGAGTTACGTGGATGTGTTTTTGCCGCTCCGGTCATCGTTCCTGACAAATATGCTCCTTCCGGGTTAATATTATTCTTTTTTTATTTCTAGACGAGATGAAGAAATGGAAAATGAGGACCTTATTATGGGAGATGAGGAAGATATTTTGGATTCTGCAGCCAGCACTAGTTTGATGACCGAATCAGAATTGGCGAGTGCACTTGGCGAGAGTCATGAAATTACAAATGATGATATGGACACCCTTATTGAGGATCAGTGTGAAGCTGCTACTGACGAAACCGAAGACGAAATCGAGGAATGTACTAATTTGCGCGCCGCCGCCGAAGATTTGCGCGCGCATGGCGATGACGC
>SCLG01000658.1:47141-137996 GCA_004367875.1 Oikopleura albicans
GTTCGCGGTTCTCTAGGTTCCTGAGGAAGATAAAATCGGGTTTTCTTGAGAGGTTGACGATTTTATTTATGAGCAGACTGAGCTAGTGATACGTTTTGCCGTGGTTCAAACCGGCCCGGTAAACCCCTAGGTCCTAGCGCGTAGGTTTAATAGGAGGAAACATGTAACTTCAGGATATCAATAACGGGAATTCAATTATACAGGGTAACCCATTAACCGGCAGTTTGCCGATAACTGGCAGTTTTTTTCTCAAAAATTTTCAAGTCTATTTGCCATTTACCGGTAGGTTTTCAAGCAGTGTTCGGTGCCGATTAATGGGTTACTCTATGTATAGCTAAAAGAACTAACTTCACCTTATAGGCTATAAGTTATAGCGCTCAAAATCACGAATATTTAAAAATAAATTACCTAAGACGGCTTCCGCCTACACATGTCCCCCTACACATGTCCCGCCTACACATGTCCCGCCTACACATGTTCCGCCTACACATGTCCGCCTACACATGTCCCGGCTACTTGCCATTAAACGGCAAGTTTTCAAAAAAATTTTGGTGTCGGTTACCTTGTGTTTATAATTTGAAATAATCATATATTTATGTCACTAAATGACTCGTCAATACACACCTCTAGCCAGTTAACTTCACATCAGTTATCTTAACACTTTTATAACTTATACCGACTCCAAATAACCGTACGAACCGCCCTATCCAACTTTCTAAACCATATAATGAGACATTCAATTATTTCACGACTTTTAAATGTATTTCGGTGTGAAGATAAGAGGCCAGTTTGTATATTTTTACGCAAAACAGTTTTTAAAAGGAAAACAACTGAACTCATCCAATCTTTGCTTTATTAACTGTTTTTCACTCATCAGCTCAAGATAAAATTGTCCGTCATGGCTTCACACATGAGAAATAGTAGGTAATTGCAAGTGGGCAAATAAAAATAGATTAAATAAATAAATAAATTTTAGAATTTAACCGTTAAATACAAATAAACATTTTTTTAATCATATAAACACATAATAAATATACACACGTTTCTTATCAAATAAAAAGTCCAGATTTTCTTCCGAATATTTTGTAACATTTTGAAACTCTAACAAAAACATACATCGGGGGTAGCTCTAATAAGTAAAGGGACCGTAAGAAAAAATCCGCTGTTCATTTTTCGTTATTCAACAATGGTAGACAATATCTGCTAGATAAGGTAGAAGTTGACAACTCGAAAATTTTTAAAAAGTTGTAGAGCTCGTGAAACTGAGTCGAAATGATAATCTAAAAGGTAACTCAGCCCACCATGGGGCCTGCAGGCTATTTGTAAGTGTCAACCTACGCAAAAAACTTTTTAGACCACTTCTTTCACCTACGCATTTTTTCGATTTGCTCACTTCTACCATATCTATCAATATCCTTTTTGATATAAATTTAATTTTTAAATAAAAAAGGGAGAAAACTGGGACTTTTTATTTGAAGGAACCGCACAGCTCACAATTTGGAAGCCTGAGTGTTAAGGATTTTCAAATTTACAAAGCAAGTGCCAAAATGAGCATAACGATGGAGGAAATAAGTGTGCCCGCGCCACTAGGGCCGTCCGGGTCATTGGGACCGTCTGGATAGCCGCAGTCGTCTCCAGCTGTTGGGACGCAGGGCCTCGTGTGGTCTAAATTGCAATTCTTTCCGGAGCATGTTTGTTTACACACCCCGTATTCCACAAATTGCTCGTCAACTGTTTGGTTATAGACTAAGTTGCATTTGATTGGCTCATCGGTGATTTCGAATGTGGAGCAGCCTTTAAAAACTTCTTCCGTGATGACACCTTCCGTGGTCTGAAAATACTCGAATAAGTTTCAAACAAAATTTGCTGAATTATTCAGGATTTCAAAAAATGAATTTCAGCATATCTTTTGCAATTAGTTTGATATCACCGAAAATGTTTTTTGACCATAAGTGGTAAATTCAAACCGAAATTCAAAATAGTCAGATTTCGCTGAAAATTGGTCAGTATGGTTTTCGTGCCTGTAAAATTTGATGATTTTTTTTTAAATTAAATTCATAACCTCAATATTTTCGTAATTACGAAAACAGGTTATAAATAATAACTTTCATGGTTGGATAATTGAAAAAAAAAACTTGGCACAACCAAGATTCGAACTCGAGTCCTAGGTACCAAGCCTCAACACGTATGAAACGTGCTATAATTTTTGGAAAATCGGTTTTAACATACCAGCCATAAGGGGTTAAACTTGAGTTTAATTTCAATTGGTTGCCCTCAAAGGAGCAAAAACTATCATTTTCAAATTAAGCTTTTTACTGGTAAAAGCCGAAACCGTGGACAACCCTACTAATCTTATTTTTTTCGAAACATTTGGTTAAACTTACAAAATGAGCATTGGTGCCAGTGAAACAAGCAGCATCGGCGTAGGCGGGACACGGTATGCTACTGTCATCTACTTTATCAGGCTCTTCAGGACAGTAAATATTTCCGTCAATGTCTCCGTTGTCTTTTTCGAGGTATGAACAGGCGTAACATGCGTCTTGCTTGCCAGTTGCAAATTTCTGCGCCGCGGGAGTTAATTCCGTATTGCAATCACTATCTTCGCAACTGGTCGAGCAGTCCTTTAGGTAAAACATTCCTTCCGATGTGACTTGGGTAAAACACTCAGTTGGAGCAGCCTAAAGAAAAATGTTACAGTGGGTCGCCAAATAAGGGCCCCTCGAATAAGGGTCGCTTTCTCCGAGAAAAATATTATTGCGACAAATAAGGGCCGCTGATTTTATAATTGATTTTGACGGATATTTTTTACAAATTTCTTGTCCGCTCATCGAAATAATTAATTTAAAACTGTTTTAATCACTAATTTAGTCTAGTTAGTAATACAATAAAAAATAAAACGCAAAAAACGGATTTTAGTGAAGTATCAGCAATACAATGTGCATATCTTGGCTTCGCCAACTAAGGGTCGGGTCGCCGTGTAAGGGTCGGTTTTTCCAAACATGAAACCGGCCCTTATTTGGCGACCCCCTGTATTTCAAATGTCCAGAACGCGTTGTTTACAAACTTTTACAAACTATAATTTACAATCATTTTCAAAGGACTTTTTTATAAATTGAAAATAAATATGGCCCTTCAGTGCTTTGAACTTGACCAAAATCGAAATCTTTTGTTTTTTTTCGAAAAATCGTATTGCTTATGATTTCCGAAGTAAAGTCTGGAAAAAATATTGACAAAAAATGACTTAGTATCACTAAAAACACTAGCAAAAATAAACACGGTTCTTACGAATTGGCTGCATGATCGTCGGAAACGGGTGGTTTGTTTTCCGAACAAGAACCAGTCGACTTCAATATCAACAACGCAAAACTTTTCATTTCCTCGACATTGTTGAATATTAGCGCCGCTTGGTCGATCAGTGGTACAACTGTAGTCGCCGTACCCCAGTGTATTATTCTGTGAATCGATCGTCACATCGCAAACATAACACGACAGTGATTTTTCTTCAGTTTCATTATTACAGTTTTTGCCATCACAGGTTGTTTTGCAACTCGTATAGGACTCGCCATTTATCTCCAATTCCTGACAATAGGTTTCATCTTCGGATAATCGGAAGGTCGAGCAGCCTTTGTAATCCTCGTTTTCCTCACGCGTTGCCTAAAATAAAATAATATAAGTCTTGAATGAAAATATACTCTTCTTTTCGGCGACCCGAAGGATAAGTGTATTATCCTCTGCACTTTTAATTTCGACTGAACGACAGCTGGCACGCTTCTCGCTTAAAATATTTCACTTTTCTTCCTTTTTCGTTTTTTTGGTCTTATTAATTATAGTCTTTACTCCTTTTTTGGACGCTTTTTCGGCCAAAATTAGGTCATTCTAATAGAAAAATGATCCTTTTTTGTGACGGTCCTCCTTTTTCGGACGCTTTTTTTGAGAACCGAGAACGTCCCAAAAAGAGGTCAGGACTGTACATTACTTTCAAGAGTCGAGTGTGCAGTTAACTGCGCACAGACATTAAAAAAAAACTGTATGGTTAACAGCAAAGTGTGTAGGCCATTAATTTGGGTAATCTATAATACCGTAAATGATTCATTAACGGACCGTGTATCAATTGTTTGTCGCCGAAAAGTGGCCGATTAACTACTGTAGTACTATTGTAATAGATTGGACGGTTAATTATCGGACTGTTAACTGCGCATACCCAATTTTTTTTGCAAAAAAACTATATGGATAAAATAATACCGTGTCCCATGTCGATGCGGAATAGCACGCTGCATTTGCGTATTTCGGACACTGAACGGTCTCAATTTGACCTTCAACATCGGCCAGACTGCATTTTTCATTTGACCCGTCCAAAATTGACCCGTCAAAACGCCGCGCATATTTACACGAATAACATTCAAGATCGTTGCCCTGGTCAAATAATTCTTCAACTTCGTCGAAACCGTCGTTACAAGCATGACCATCACAATAGTCTAAGCAATCTTTCCACATATATGTATTAAAGTTTTCTTCGACGCATTTGTTACCGCCGGGAGTTACCGGTCGGTCACCACATTTTCGCTGCAAAGTCACGACTTGTTCACCTTTTGGGAACCAGTCAACTAACATTTCTGTTATGCACACTGTGTAATAGGTTAATAAAAATGAACAAATTTTTGTTGGAAGCGTAACACCTTAATTGTCTCACGCTGCCAATTTTGATTGGCCGTGTTACCATAACTACGCGAAAAAAAGAAATAAGAATTGCTTCCTTTTTTGTTAGGCTTCCAATTAGGTTACGTAATATTGTTAAGTACAAAAGGCACTAGTGAGCATTTATTGACTCCGAATGACACGGTGAAAAAACTCTCTAGCGCTAAACTATCACGTGTCATGCTATTGCTTTCAAATTTGTAATTAAAAAAATAAATTGCACTGTGTATGTGTAACATACTATGTGAGCTTCAAAAAATATTTCTCTGAAAAAATAATAATCCTATGTTAACCCTGGCTTTATCTTCTGGGCACGGATTCAAAAGCTGAATTGATGGATTTTTCCAGCAGGATTCGGAAGCGGTGCCGATTGTATTGCCCAAATGATCCTTTTGGATGGTACATTGAAAACAATCATTTTGCTCATTCGGTTCGGTCGGTAAATCGTGACCGGTGTTACAATTTTCGCCGCGACATGTCTGCTTTGCCAAATTGTACTCGATTCCATTCGGAAGAGTATCGTTGAAAAACTCCGTCGCTTCACCAATATAAAATGAAGAACATCCCTTCAATGTTGTTAAAAATTTTTTTGAAAATCAATGTTGTTGAAAATATCAAAAAACAAATCTCCAAAATTTTTTAATGATCGAAATGTCGAAAATAATCACAAAAAAACTCCAAACTATAGATATTGAAAAAAAATCTCGCGTGACTAAATCAGAAAATGAGAAAAAACTAAAATGAAAAAAAGGTCAGGTTTTTTGTTTGTTTTCGGCGGTTTTGAGTGATTCGGCGGTTTTGTGATTCGGCCCTAAGCAGCGCTGAAGGATGTATTCACGTTGGGCCAATTGCATTGCTTGATATTTGATACCGAACTAGAGCTTTTTAAATCTTTGGGCGATACTTCATTTGAATATTTCATTACTATTACTACACTTTTATATTCCAGTCATTAATTCCGGTCATTTATTTTTTTAACCTACACGAACGGCGATTTCATCTCGCCAAAGCCTTGTAATATAAATTCTAGTAATTTTAGCAACATGCCTTGTAAACTTCTTCTTTACGTGTGCCTGTGTTATGGACAGCAGTTCCGACATAGCAGCCGTTTGTGGCCCAAGCTGGACAATCCATGATCATTTCGTCGGTCGGACTATCAGGACAATTCGAATTACCGGAAACCGACCCGTCATCAGCTTCAACATATAGACAAGAGTAGCACGTCTTTTGATCATAACCTTCGTTGAACTTTTGAGCCACTTTTAGCCCAATATTGCAACCCATTTCGGTACAATCCTCGAAGCAATCTTTG
Organism: Oikopleura albicans; assembly: GCA_004367875.1. Classification (NCBI taxonomy): domain Eukaryota; kingdom Metazoa; phylum Chordata; class Appendicularia; order Copelata; family Oikopleuridae; genus Oikopleura; species Oikopleura albicans. The sequence goes on from SCLG01000658.1 coordinate 53,149, forward strand.
TACTAAATATTTTTTCAAGTTTTTTGAAGTTTTTTTTCATCTAACATACCCTAATACGGTCGGACTGTCCACTTTGACATTCGGTTGGGTTTTCTTTTGCCGAACAACCTCGTCTAATAGTTACTTCCTGTTTACCCAAGGCATACCAATCAACTAGCATTTCCGTTGAGCAAAAATCGGTACCAATTGGGCAATCGACCAAATCTGTGCTCCTAAAAGTTGTCCATTATTTTCACGGGGTAGTTTATCGAACCCAAATTTTTTTTATTTGGATAAATTTACGAGTAACCGGAAATGGACATCCGGTTAACGGTGTTAATACTTTTAGACCTTCTATTCTCGGTAAAATTGACCGTGTCGAATTATTCCAATAAATGTAAAAAACTCAGCTCATAATTTTGAGTTTATAAACTTACCGGAATAACTAGATACGGCGTGAGTCTGTAATTTTAAGCAGCAGGGTCATACTATTTTAGTCTCATGAAAATCGGCTGCGCGTTTCTATTATACCGTGTCGGCATATTTTAAAATGATATTGGCCAATAGGAGCACCCCATTTCAAGAAAAAAGAAGAAAATTGCCCTATTCTAGAAACGCTCAGCCGATTTTCATGAAGCTAAACCTTTAGTGTATGTATGACTCATACAGCCCTGTCGGGACTATCACGGGAGATCAAAACGCCTACGTTAACTTACTCAGGGTAATAAAAGCATCGGTCATCCCCTAAACCAACCATATTTCCCTGGGAATCCTGAATTGCTGAGCATGAATGGCATTGAAGCGTTTTGACGACGCGATCGACATTACAGTTATTGCTTTGACATGTGTCCTTACAGTTAATGTGTTGAACGCCGTTTAAATCACGTGGTTCACACTGGTTGTGGCGCTCGAGGGCAAATGGTGAGCAGCCACGATGATCATCTTCCATTTCAGCTGCCCGCTAGGCTGTCCAAACCGAATTTTACAGATTATTGTCAGACAATTGTCAAAAGTAAGTCAACTTCTGGTAAGAAAAAAAGCTACTCGACCAAACCAGTTATGTTACAAAATAGTGAATACGTAACTCCAAAGTATTACGCACTACGTGTTTTTGTACAAATTGTTACATAACGGCGTAGTGCGTGGGCGATAATGCTGGAAATTTTTTTTGCGAAAAAATTGTAACATTCCGGGACGAACGGGAAAATTGTAACATAATGGCGCACTTTGTGTATAAAAAATGACAACATAATTCCGCAGACTGTGCGAAGGCGAAAAAGCTCGTTATGGGAAATGTCAAAAATAAAATCGGTTTGGACAGCCTACTTCGGATCCGGTGAGATCCTTATGAAACGAAGCTGCCCAAAAGCACGCCGCATCGGCATATAAGGGACAGTTTAGTTGTGGAATTTGATTCGTATTCCCGCCGATAATTTGTTTACCGCATGTTGGTAAACCATTAATGGTGCCATCAAGCTCTTGAACAAATTCACACTGGAAGCATTGTCGGACATTTTTTTCGCTGAATTTTTCGGCAACGGGAATCAAGCCAGTGTTGCAACCTACGCCGTCGGTTTCAGGGTCACATGACACTGAGCAGTCTTTGTATTGAATCATGCTAGATGCGCCGTCATAGCACTCAACTGGGGCTTCTTCTGATGAGCATCCCCTACGAAGGCGATATTCAAAATGTCCCTTAGTACAGAGTTTGATTTTCTAGATCGTAATGATATTTCTAAGACCGTCTGGAATCATACAAAGTCAATATGGCAAAAAAAATGTTATAAAAAATTTTATAAAAAAAATGATTCATTTAAATTTTCGAACAGTAACACTGTTCAAATATACCGTATTTTCAGGCGTTTTCCCGATCAGGGCTTGGCAACAGCGAGCTGGCCTTCGCAGTTCAAGTGAACTGTCCTCGGCAGTTCGTGAACTGGGCAGCCGAGGCCAGCACAGCTCATCAAATTTTTAGATCCCGACAGCGCAGCCGATCGCAGCTCATTAAAATTTTGGATCTCGAAAGCGTAACCGAGCACAGCCCTGGTCCCGATGATACCAAAATTTGTGAAAAAATTTAGGGCACGAAAGTTTTTCGATAACAAATTTTTATACTAAAAAGAACCACAGAGTAACCAGATAATGATTCCAAACTCTGCCTTAGCGAACCAATCAATTTCCAAATCAGTCAAACAAAATTTAGTAGTACCACAGTTAACCAGATATTGATCGCTACCGTCCCAACAAGCATCTTGACCGACGCCAACCGTGCGGTTGAATTGATCGACCGTCACTTGACATACCTGGCAATAGTTGCCCTCGATTGGTGCAGGGTCTTCCGGATTGGCTGGAGGTACATGTTCGCTATTGCAATTTTTACCACGGCAAGTGGTTTTTGTAATCGAATATGCACTTTGTTATGGCTGTAAAATGCATCGTAAAATCTAGAAAACTAATGAAAATTAGCAGACGTTATGGATGGGTCAGTAGCATTGTTTACAAATAAAATTCGGAACTGCAAAAATGCACTATAATGGACCCGTCCTTAAAAATGGAAATCAAAAAACAAACAGGAAATCGTAGAAAGTTCGCATAGACAAAAAAATATTAAAGTATGAAAAAATACGAAAACCTAAAATCTAGAAGATATGGTAAAATATAGAAAATTACCAATGATTCTGGGAAATCGAGAAAAAGTGTGATAAAATCGTGAATCATACCAAAACTCAAGAAAGATTCTAGAACAAATTGAGAAATCTAGAAAAAAAAATCGAAACATTTTCACAGCCAAAGTCTATCTTCTCCATCGTCGTTGGGCAGAGTTGCGTTGACTTGCTCTAACCCGCCATTAGTGGTGATTTCGAATGTTGAGCATCCTTTGTACACCTCATCGATGCGATTACCAAGTACATTATGAGCAGCTGAACCGGTGTAACAACCGGCACTCGCGTAATTTGGACAATTCATAGATTTCCCTTGTCCTGTCTTACCACAGTTTTTATTTCCTTGTGGTGGTTTGAAATTACAGAAGTTTATAATTAATTTATCATTTACTTCTATCATACCTACAGGTGTTCGCCAAATAAGGGCCCATCAAATAAGGGTCGCTTTCGGCAAATAAGATTCGGTCGCGCCAAATAAGAGTCACCTTTTTTCGAGAAAAATATTATTGCGCCAAATAAGGGTCGCCGATTTTAACATTGATTCCTACGTATATTTTTCTGTCCGTTTATCGACATAATTAATTTAATTAAATTATTTCAACCTCTAATTTAGTCTTAAAATTAATAAAACAAAAATAAAACGTAGAAGACATGTCTTCGTACAGTATTAGCACTAAAATGTGCTTATCGTGGGTTCGCCAAATAAGGGGCGGGTCGCCATATAAGGGTTGGTTTTTCAAAACACGAAACTGACCCTTATTTGGTGACCCCGCTGTACCAAAAATGAATCCTAATTTCAAATCTGGTTTCCTTCAAGATCGCCATTATCATGTTCAATGAACCGACAGGCATAGCAAGATTCTACCTTGTAACTACCAATGAATTTGTCGCCAACGGTCAAATCATTATTGCATGCATCGCCGGCACATGTGTTATAGCAATCTTTATATTTAATACGGTCCGTTGACCCTTCAGTGCAAGGTCCGGTATATGTTGACGATGCGCAACCACGTCGAATTTGAGTTTGTTGTTCACCCTTTGGAAACCAGTCCACCTTGATTTCATCAATGCAATAGTCTGGAACTAGGTTTCACCAAACATATTTTTTTTTTAAATTGGATCGTTTGACTGTACCGACGCGAAAACTACGTGAAATTGCGGCACTACCGGAAAAAGGAGAAACAGAAAAACGGGATAACATGAAAACGGAGAAAATTTCCTACAGAAAAAAAATAATTTTTTCTAAAACTCACACATATGATGCAGTTTGATGCGTAGATTACGTTGGCGAAAAAAAAGTCGGAAAAAGAGACAAGTTTTGGCGCTAGAGAGCATTTTAGAGGCCATTTTTGGCAAATTTTCGCGGTTTTCAGGTTTCTCCGTTTTTTAAACATAACGAGCTGAAGCATTGTACACCTGGTGTACTTGATTAATTTCACATTAATAGTTTAAATTAGGCTACCGATTGAGTTTCATGCAAATCGGCCGCATTTATAAAGAGGTGAGAAAGGAGAGCACCCCAGTTCACAATAAGGGGTAAATCGGTCTTTATATCATCTAAAATATGCCCACACGGTATACTCGAAACGCTCGACCGATTTTCATGAAACTTAACCGGTAATAGTTTCACTTCAACATTCTCGAAGTTGGTAAGAAAGTTATCGATGTGGCTGTTATTACCCATCAATGTTCCTTTCGGCAGAATATTTTATGAAAGAACCGTGTGTAATGCTTGATGTCATTTTTCAAACTTTTTGGCAACTTTAATAGATGAACCCTGGCTTCATCAGACGCACAGTCGATCAAGTGTCCTGAATTTAACTGCTCAAAACAAGCATCGTCACCTACACCTACGGGCTCCCCATTTGAGTTCCGCAAAGCCGAACATGAATAGCACTGGGGCCGTTTTTGAATTTTGGCCGTATTGCAGTCATTTTCGGTGCATGTCTCGCGACAGTTAAGATGATCGAGACCAGACACTTGGGTCAACTCGCAATATTGATCACGCTTTTCCTCAAAAGGAGAACAACCACGGTAATCGTCAGTGAATTCGGCATCGTCGTTGGCGTAATCGGTGTGGAAAGAAGCCGCGTGATAACACGATTTTGTCGCATAACGGGGACAGGCAATCGATCGAATATTTCCACCTTCGTTTACCTCACACAGGTTTCAAAATACACCGCATGAATTAATGCACAAGCTGATTTGGCGGAATACAGAAAACGGCGCACCCTCAAAACGACGAAAAANTTGGCTAATATCCAGGGGATATTTTCCTTCCGATTTTGAATAGAGTCTCCAGAACGTCTATGGCAGAACAATATGGAATTCTCCTAACGTTATTTTTTAACGCCATTTTAGAACGTTTTAAGCTCGGAAAGTTTAATATAATTCTAAGAAATGACCATCTAAAGTAATTTGAAGTGTTAACTGACCATACAGATTATCAGATTATCTCTCTTAGGATGCTTCTCGTATTCCTATATAAGAGACTTCGACAAATTGATGAAATTTATGGTCTTAAATAATTTTTATAGCGTTTTCCGTAAAATCGAGTGTTTAAACGGTGCTATCTACCCGTCCCTAAGAAGTCCATACTTTATGATGCACAGTTTAAGGTTCACGCACCTCTTGGATTTAAGGAACTGTAGGAAAAGTTTTCATTTCGTAAAAAAATAAAATTTATAGTATAATTTTTTATTCAGGTCAAATGTCAATATTTGTTAATGTTTCACATATTTTGAATAGGACGATCATTATTTGTTATCACACAAGGCCGACATCAGGATCACAAATATTATTTGGTAAATGAGACATTACGCATGTGAGAATTAAATCAGATTTTATTTTATATATTGGAAATATAGAATTCTTTAAAGATAAATCTACAAAAATAACATTCCAGAGGCGAAGAAAAACAACAACAAAAAGGTAAATAAGAATTATTCAATAAACTACCATAGAAAGTTGTTAATATCTGTTGAAAGAACCCATTTTTATGAATATCAATTGTATTTCTAGTTGAGTGAATTTTAGGTTATAAGTTACAGTTGTTGACGTAACGAGTTGACAAAGTGAAACGAGTTGACAGTTTTTGGGNGCAAAAATAGGCAAAAAAGGGGCAAAAGTGACGTAACGAGTTGGCAAAGTGAAACGAGTTGACAGTTTTTGACGAAAAAATCGGAAACGAAAGTGTCAACTCGTTACGTCACCAACTGTATTCGGTTCGTCAAATTTGGGATCGAATTTTGTATGCAATTAATATATACTTAATCGTATGATTTATATAGCTCTGGGTCGAAACAAGTCCAATTCGGAAAAACCTGTTTTTGTTACTTTTCATTTAATGGTTAACCACAAAAACCTGTTATGCAGTGTGGTTAACCATAAATTACTCTTAATTACACGTAATTACGACAAAATAATTGCTTGAATTTTTTGGGAGAGCTATATAATTTCTTTATCTATGTTATATTTGAGTGTCATCTTATCTAATAATTGCTATCGTCAAAAAATGGATTAGGTTGGGACAAACTTCCCAACTTTGTGTCTAAGGGTTAAGACATCATGTATCATCACTATCCTATTTTATTCAGTGAATACTCAAATTCATGAACTTGGGTCTTACGACATAATCAGGATAAGAAAATGTAATTGATTTACATAGAAGAACAACACGTAAAGCCTAAATAAACATTCGGTCCAGAAATGAAAATATTCACATTACCGAATTAACTCTCAGGTCACGTATGTATGGTTCTACCGGTAGTAAGTTTTTTTTTATAACGGTGGTTCTCCATCACTTACGCGATTTTTTTTCCAATATTTGTCTTGGCCTAGAAACATTTTTTTATGAATAAATGTTTGAAATGACTTTTCACACTTTTTGTTTTTGAGCGTTATGATTTTCAAATTGCGATTTTAGATGTGGTCTGAAATACCTCAACATTGCTCTGACTATAACGACATAATAAATGCAAACTTACACAAACTAAAAAAGCTGCATGGTCTCCTTAATGATATTGGCGATGCACAGGTTCAGTTTGCCGTGCGACTACAAGGTACGTTTGCAAAGTTTTGAATCATTAATTTTTAGAAAAAAATTGTCACATTTTTGGGATAATATAATTTGTTTTAATAATTTTTATAAGAACTCATTTTAACAAGGAATTTACGATCTTGTTTGGATATACAATATCCAAAAATTGAAAATGTTCATTTGGGAAAAAAACTTTTCGGAGAAGTGTTTCTTTGAAAATTTTTGAATTGTTTTTTGAAATTTTTGCGTAGGATGAAAAGAATGCGTGTAACCAGTCCCATGATAGAGCACTCCCGCGAAGCGGGGCTGAATGCGGGCGTGTTACCAGTCCTATGACAGAGCAGCTCCGGAAAGCCGGCCTGTTCTGTCATGGCCCATGAGTCATGGGACTGGTTACACGCGCGTCTAGTTTTGTCACAAAACTATTTTCCGAAAAATATCGTCCATGTCAATCAACGGAAATTGCTTTAAGGAATTGTGGATAATCACCAAAGAACGTACGCTTTACAAATGATGGATGTGGTCGGATCCGTTACAAATGGTGGAAATGACATTATTCACAAAACTATCACCCAAATATTCCAGCGTGTCGTGGAGGAGAGCAAGGCACATAAAAAATATGGGGAAGAAATTTCTAAGGGATTTGCGTCCAGATTTGACGATTCTTTTCGAGATATGGGGACAAAAAGAATAGAGTTATTGAAATCGCACGACGATGTACTGACAGATTTACAGGTTTTGTAGGACACATCACCAGTTTTTTGGGTGTTCGGAATTATAAGACATGGCCTTGTCAAGTAGGGACTACAAAACTGGATCTTGTTGTTGTTATTTACCCGGTTGTTATTATTTAAGATTAACTCTCAGGGGGAAGGAGTTTTTGGGAACCCGTAGGGAGAAAATGCGTGTGAATAAACACGCACTTAAAATTCACAATAATTCGCGATAATTAAAAAACTGGTATAGCCAAGTTGTAGCGCTAGTCAAACTACGTCGATCTGAATATTCAGAAATGTATTTGGGCCACCAGGGCCCCCTAGAGAGCTGGTTGAAATCTCCAACCTACGCAAAAAACACCGTCAATCGAATTTTCTCGAAAAGTTGAGGGGGTCAGCAATACCCGTTTTGCTCTACGGGGCCTCCTTATGCCTTAAATCGACGAGAAAACAAGTTGCGTGTCTATATACACGCACTTTCCCCTGAGAGTTAATGTAAATTCGAGCAGTGCTCGACGAACACCCAAATTTAAGGTCACGTATTCATACATATAAAATAATTTTTTATCATTAATACTAATTAATATTTTTTTTAGGGTCGAGAAAAATTAGTATCAACTTCCGAAAATAATTATCGTAAAGCAGTCAAGAAAGAAAGGGCTGCACAACAAGCTTACGAAAAACAAATTAACAAGGGACAAAGTTCTAAAAGCTTTTCGAGGAAGTTTTTCGGGGCTTCAATAGAACAGTTTCAAAAAGACAAAATTGAAAAAGTTGCGATAGTGAATTGTGCTAAGGAGGAATATCAAAAAAACGTACGTATTAAATTAACTAACAGCAAAATAACTAGAAAACAAATTACGGACATTTTTGTATAAAATAAATCGAATTGCCCCCTAACCAGTTATCTATGCTCAAATACTGATAAGATAAATTTCAAATTTGTTCAGATAATTGGGTAGGCTGCTAAGTAAAATAATTTGATAATCTGAGTACGTTTTGGTCCTAAAAAGTGTCAAAAAATGCTTAGTTGGTGTATTAGATTTCTTGACCAAAACCTGTTTTTCTCCTTGAAAAATTTGTTCTTGAGAAGAACTATTAAAGGCTAATACAAAAATATTTTAAAAGAAGTAAATTGCCTTTCGGTGATTGACCGAACGCGCTCAAAAAGGGCTCGGACGCGCTGTCAAGCAACGTTACCAAAAAGTGGTAACATTATTTATTTTTTTCCCGTTTGACAATCACTACAATATTTTCCACAGCAATCGTGTATGCACTACTTTTTGACAGTTATAAACCGCTGGTTTTATGTAAATTGTGTTTTACTAATTTTAGCTTCATCTTTTTAACGACAAGCAGAAACACATTTATGGAGACGTTCTACCGGCGCTGTGTGGCCAACAACAAAAACTATTTGAGGAGCAAGGTTATTTTTGTCTACAAATTACAAAAAGCATCACCGATTTAGCAGCACAGGCCACTGATACTAATAAAGAACTCAATCAGAAGATGATTAAAAGCCTCACTTTGGTAAATACACTGATTCTATAGATGGAAAACAGGAGTTTCCAGACTCCCTATCGATCAAATCGCGGTTAATCATGATACTTTTTCTTCACTGAACCTTATTTAGGGAAATCTGCTGAATCTCGTAAGTCTCGCATATGCCGTCAGAGCATATATGTTGCATATAGGTAGAAATATTTCGAAAAATCAGGTTGTAAAGATTCTCCAACTACGTTGGTCTGATTATTCAAAAGATCTCGGAAACAACTGCCGCCTTGAGAGATGTTTTTTCCAAAAAATGTTTACCAACGCAAAAGAACGTTTTTGACACAATATGCAGTGGTACTTTCTTAAATGGTACAACGAAGAAATGGGATAATGTGTAAAAGGTACCAAATTTTGATACCTTTTACACGTTATTCTTTTTCGCGCTTAAGCCAATTATATTTTCACCCAAAAATACGTTATCCTTTCTGAACTTTATTCATTTTCCACATTATCGGAAATACTTCAACTCGTGTTTGTGCCAATTGGCACACCGTATGATCTCGTGGTTTTAACCAAAATTATGGCAAGGGACCAAGGATTGTTAACAAATAGTCTACAGCCCCGGAGAAAATAAGAACAGGGCGTATTTTAATCCGTGAAAAATAACTGCGAAAATGAATAACGTTGAAAAGGTAAACCAAATTGTAAGTTATCCCAAATGCGTTTTAGACCAATTATACGTTATCCCATTTCAATGTTGTACCTTTTAAGAAAGTACCTATGCAGCATATATGTACAGTGGATTAATTTCGTTTTTGGCAAAATAAATTTTCTAACGTAAGTTCCATAGAATTCGATTCGCTGATTGTTAATCTTGATTACCCACATTAACACACCTGTCTCGCGAGAGACGATTTGCCACAACCCAATAAAACCACTGTAGAATAAATTGCATGTAGGAAAAATTTCTAAATCAGAAAATTGAATCCTTGAATTAAGGGTCCAGGTGAAACTTTTTCAAAAACTTTTTCTAAAACTTTTTTAAAAACTTTTTCTAAAACTTTTTCTAAAACTGTTTCTGAAACTTTTTGTAAAACTTTTTGTGAAACTTTTTGTAAAACTTTTTGTAAAACTATGTGTGTAACTTTTCGTATTTTTTTTTTTGCAAACCGTCTTCAGCTTGTTACAAATTGCAAATGAACAATGGCTAAAAGTTTATGGTAATGAGCCATATATTCTGCCTTTGTAAAAAAACTATATCACTGTGTTGAGCTGAATGTCAGCTATTCATTTTTGTAAAAAAAATATGAAAAAACGTAAAATAAAATATAAATTACCTTAATTTTCGTTATTATACGGTTAATTATGTTCGGTACCTTTGATCATAAAAATTGTCCAAAAAAAATTGTCGAACAATTCCATGTCTATACGTATTTGTTCGATGATTTATATTTTCTAATTGGGTACTTTGAAATGCCGCGCCAACCCAGCATGATGCTTACAAAAAAAAAACGCTCGAAAAAAGTGTCGAACAAAATCACGATACTCCTCCTAACAGCGTCAAGCATGGAGGCCTTGTTAACCGCGCCTATTATATCTCTATAATACCATAACATACGGTACTAAACCGAATACAACAACAACGATTTTTGTTAACTCTAAACGTTTAGTACCCGAAAACTATCATTTCAGAATGATGAAGAAGCAAGTGTGATGGTTCAACAATCCGCTGAGCACTACTGTACATTATTTAAAAATTCTAGTAGTAAACCGCGTCCAGTTGATCTTGTATTTACGGATTACAGGGGGTCGCCAAATACGAGCATCTTAAGTAACGGCCGCTTTCGCCAAATAATAATTGCTTTTCCGAGAGAATTAAGGGTCGCTGATTTTAATATTTTTTCTTATACTCATTTTTACCAGTTTTTGGTTTGCTTGTGGATATAATTAATAAAATGTTTTGATCAACTCAAATCTTACCTAAAATTTGACAATAAGGTGAAATTTAAATTAATTTTGAGCATTTTTATCGAAACAAATACCTTAGGGGAAAGAGAGAGGAATTAAAATATAATTTCGTAAGATAGCAACACTTAAATTGCCTTATTCTGGTTCCGCCAAGAGTCCAGTTGCCGGTTTTTCATAACACGAGAGCGACCCTTAATTGGCGACCCCTGTTTAGTGATAAAGAGTCAGCTGAGGGCGACGATCGAAGTCAAACCTCGGGTTATGAATCCGGACGAGTTCGAGGCCTGAGTATCGACGAAGCCCCTAACTCAAGCCCCTCACTCAAAGCACTCCCATCAGAGAGTCCCCCTACGGTAGATGATAGAGTAATAAACGAGACTCCTATACGAGAATTTGCAGATATTCACTCTGGTGTCCAGTCACAATTACAGGCTGAAATTACGAGAAGATTGAGCACATTAAGTACAATTAATCAGGTTAGACCATACAAATCTAGAATTAATACCGGTTATAACGTTAGCGTTCACATGAGTCGAAAATCACAGAGCAGCCAACCAAAAAGGGTTGTATTTAACCAGATTAGCAAGAAAGCGGTACTAAAGGACACAAATTGTAACTTTGAAGACAAAAATTATTTAGAGAAACAAAAACGCCCGAAGTCTATAGAGATAGACTCTCTGTTTCGAACGGTTTTCGTGAAAAAATTATTTGAAAAATTTTTTATGATCAAAAATTACTAAAAGTACAAAATGAGCTACGAGGTAGACCTCTCTCTTGTATAACCCGTTGTCAAGAAGCTTTTTGAGATAAAAAAAATTAAAACATGCACATTGATAAAGATTTTTTGGAAAATCGGCGTGCAAAAAGTGCACATGGCGAGGTAAATTCCGATAAAAAACAAGGCCTAAAAGATGCACATCGAGAGGTATTTACAAATTTTTTGTGAAAAAGCGCACACCGAGAGAGACATGCACATTGAGAGAGTGCACATCGAGAGACCCCTGACTGTAGTTTGCGTTCCCAATACCTATAATTTCAATACTGACTTAAGCCAGAAGACGATTCAACATACGTTGATCCTCGTGAATGCCATACAAGAGAGGTACAAACATTTGAAGCGATATACAATTTTTCAGGTTTTGTTATTTTTTTATTTTTTTTTATAAATTATTATCTTGTTTTCAGGTCTAGACGAAACAGGTGAACCATATGACTCGGCACTTGCTTTCAATGAAGGGGATATTTTACACGAAATTATTGAAGACGAGGAAGATATTATAGAAGATACTGGTTGGACGAAAGTGAGGCACGGTGAAAGTGGTAAAATCGGTTATGTGCCCACTGAATATATAACACAACTACTTTAACACGCGTTTAGTTTTTTTGTCGATCTGAGCACATATTTGCTGATTATTAGACTGCTTATCTAGCCACGCGTTTTCGCTAATTGGTTGTTCTTACTTGCGTGGGCGTTATTATTTTTGTGAATTGCGCCTTGCATTCATCATGAAGTGTGTATACTACGGGATGAACGGTCATGTAAGCAAAGACTGTAAATATTTTACAGACTAAAAATATTTACAGTCCTCGTACCCGAAACGTCCGTACCCGAAACGTCCCATTCGTCCCGAAACGTCCCAATTTTTTTTAATTTTTTCAATGTACCCGAAACGTCCCATTATTATTTTTTTCAAAAATATTGACATTTGTTGCCATGAAAAACTAAATCGTAATAATTTCAACACTTTTGTTTAGCATTTAAACAAAATTTACTGTTTTCGAGAATTTAGTTCGAAATTTTGTTGAGAAATTGTATAACATAATTCAACAATTAGACGCTTAAACTTTTCAAAAATACTTTACTAAATAACCATTTTAAACACCTAAGTAGTAAAAATTTGTAATAATGAAGGTTTTTAACGTTAAAAAGGCCTGATCGTCCCGAAACGTCCCGAAACGTCCCACTTTTTTTGAAAACATTTTGGGACGTTTCGGGTACGAGGACTGTAATAAAACTAATATACATTCGAAAGAAATAAAACTTATAGATAAGTTCAAGACTTAAATTAAAGTGTTAACAAAAAATTGGACGCGGACTACATATTCATACGGTACTCATATTCTTACTGTAAGCACCAAAATGAAATTACAGTTTTGTGAAAACTTGCCTGACAGTTAATTACGCTGACGTTTGTAAATCATGCAGGGAAAACATAATCAGGCGTTTCAAAACTTAGAAACCTTTTAGCAATGTTAAGGGAGAACGTTTATGAAAATGGTTACTTTGTTTTCCTTCGGAGGCTGTTTATTGATAAGCAAATTAGCCGTGAAAAGAAAATAATAAATAATTTTAGATAATTTTCCATTTGAAATTGATAGATTCAATTAGGCAACTTATTCTGCCGTTACCCGCAACAACCAGTTTTGCTAAACAAACTCCTTTTAACATACCAGTATTACCAACTATTTAAATATACATTTGAAGGCTTCAAATTGAAGCAGAACTTTAACGTAAAAATGCCAACTTTTTTTCATTTTAATAACCTAATAATAAAAAATGACTGATCGGCCAAATCAGTCGAAATGTTAATGAAATAATCTTTATTACAAGCCACGCGGTGAGTCATTTGCGTGGCTAATGGACGCTAGCCAATAGGAGGCGCCTATAAAAATCATGAGCCAATAGCCGTGGCTTGTAATTCAGTTACAGACCCACCGCGCCTACGGCTTATACATTATGTACACGAAAAAAACGACAGGTTTGCCGCAAAAATCATTAAGCACTCCAAGGGTTAAAAATTAAAAATCGGCCGACGTCGTGAACTAGAAGAGGTTCCAAACTGCATTTCGATTACTTAAATTTTTTTTAAGTCTAGGTTTAAGGGTCGAGAAATCAATAGGAAAATCAGTGTAAACTAAAAAAAACACCATAATGGGAACCAAAAATGGGAATTTGTTTTTTTTTGTGGAAATACATGAAAATCACAATTTTGATTGAAAGTTGTCGAGCAAAAAATATTAAAAAAAACATCCAAAAATCTAAACGAATCAGTCAAAATTAGAATGAAAGTACCATTTTATTAGAAAAAAGACAGTAAATCGAAAATAATGCATCTTTATTCTTCCACCAGCAGCTTCGTCTTTTTCCACCGACTGATCAAAAGTGCACACCGCCGCGACGCTTGGAGCCCTTCTCCCATCGTGCATTATCGCACATGCTGCGCGTTTTTAATTTTTAATTTCCATGATTTTCAGAAAACTCAGAAATTAAACAAGAATGGCAGTCCCTTTTTCTCATCCATTGTGGGCAGAGTTTCATTTAACATCTCTTGCTCATTTGCAAACTTAGTATACCCAAATGCGTCCATCATATCGTCACAATAGTCTTGGACCATGTCTAGAAATTCCGAAGGCATGCGTCGATTTGATTTTGGATTTCGCCAATCAAATGCAATCTTTTCCGAATTTCGCGTGGTAGAGTATATGTTCAATTGCTTTTGACTGGGTAAAAAATATTGTTGACTATAACTTGAGGTGAAGGGTATTTCGCGAGCCATTCAGGTTGCGAAAAAAACTGTTTTGGTAGTTTCGCGACCCCAATTTGGTGGTAAGATTATCTATCAAAAATGATGTCACGACCTAATGTTCGCGAGAGTGCGAAAAAAAGTTCGCGAGTGGCGAAAAAAGGTCGCGAAAAAAAAAGTCGCGAAAAAAAGGTCGCGAATCGCGACCAGTGACTTAATACAGTCCTTTTTCGATGATGGCGGTTTTTGGTTCACGGAAAACGGCCGTTATGGTATCGAGGACTGTACTTGGTTAACCAACCCATTATCTTATATAGAGTTTACAGAGTATTCGGGGGTTGCGAGTTTTACATTTAAACTTGATTTCGCGAGTCTTTGGGGGAGTTTACGACATTGAAAAGGGTCCTAAGCCGCGGTCTGTGACTTAATTTACCCAAACTTTGAATGTGAGTGTGTATTTTCATCAATCCAACGATCAATTAATGGAATATAATCCACGCTTATTTGGCCATACAAATTCTTTGCAAACTTCTTCGGTTCCATCGCGATGTCCTCATAACGGACGATCATTGTCCGTGACGACCAAAAGGTTGAATTTCGAATAAACTCAATGTTTTTCACCAACTTTTGACAATGGCCACCTAACTTTTTCGCAATGTCTTTCCCGCGGCCAATTTCTTTGTATTGCACGCGTGAAATGCGCAGTCGGGAGTTAAATAGCCCCCGAGGATCACGAACGAGGTAAATAAATTTTAGATTGTAATTTTTAGCATGTTCTTGAAGGAATGCGTCAAAATCTGATAATAAAGTCATTCGGATTGTCTTGATTGCTAGGTGCGTTCGGGATTCGCATAATCCAACGGCGTCCTGGTAAAAGGCACTCGGCCCTGGGCATATTTCAGACGGCCCGCGAGAGCACACTTTACGATTCTGGCTCTGGTCATATTTGCAGAAAGGTGGTTGACAGAATTCCTGAAATTTTGATATCATATACCGGTTGAGCTTCATGAAAATCGACCGAGCGTTTCTAATAGTTATAAAAGGGGAGAAAGGTGGGCACCCCAGTTCAAAATAAAAAAGAGGGAAAATTGGTCTTTATATCATCTTAAAATATGTCGAGACGGTATACTAGAAACGCTCGGTTGATTTTCACGAAACTCAACCGGTATTTAGGAACTATCCTATAGATATTTTTAGGAACTATCCTATATTTTTAGGAACTTTAGTTAGGAACTATCCTATAGATATTTTGTATACAAAACATAAGTATATTTTCTGAGTTTACATATTATGTAGAAGTTAACATGACATGTGAATATCAGTAAACATAACATGTTAACATAATGTTACTAATTTAGTAAATATAAGATGGTAACATGTGTTAACCTAACATTGTTAATGTTAGCAAACACAACATATTATGTTTACTTAAGTTAACACAACATGCTGGCGCAGTCGGATTTGGTCGAATGTAGAAAAGGTCGAAGCCCTGAAAAGGTCGAAAAATAAAAGGTCGAAAATGCTGAAAAGTCCAAAACTGAAAACGTCGAACTCGACTTTTTCAGGTCTCGCCCTTTTCCGCTATTTTCGACCTTTTCTTTTTCGACCTTTTCTGTATTCGACCAAATCCGACTGCGCTCAATATGCTAATGTCAAGACATATAAACTATGTTAACATCAGAAAACATAAAGTGTTAACATCAGTAAACACAACATGTTAACAACCGTAGTTAACAAAACGTGTTAACATCTGTATCTACCTTTGTGCCATGAGCAAAGCAAAAGTCTCGTCGAACACAATTCTCCTTGACATAGTCGGGTTGATCCTTGTCGTAGTCACTGAACCGCGGTAAAGAGCAGTTAAAAATGCGACTTAAAAGCTCTTTTTTGAATTTATCTTGACCAGTTTCGGCGGCGGCGAGAATGAGCGGCTCGAATAAATAGAAAACATCCGGATGTTGATTCAAAAGTTGCCCAGTAAACGTACTCCCCGATCGATAGAAGGTAAACAAAATCGTAATGTTTCGTTTACTAGAATAAACACATGTACAAACATTCGCAACAATCATATTTTTAAATGATGCAACTCGCATAATGCGTCTTGAAGCTGAAAGCAAACCGGTCACATTCCCTCCCACGCAATTAGTTATATTATTATAGTGAGTAGTAGTACTAATTGCGTGGGAGTTAATATGACAGGTTTGCTTTCAGCTTCAAAACACATTACGTTACAAAAAAAACACAAAATTGCGAGGCCAATCAGAAACGGTCGATTAATCACATAATCCTCACAAAAACAGCAAAAATTAGAGACACGGTATAAATTATAGCGTATAATATACCATTGATATGTCTCAAAAACATGTAAAGCAATCCGTCTGATGATTTTCGTGAGAAACGTTTTTGAGAGTATGAATTATAAATTTTTGCTGTCACTCCGGAATTTCGGAGATTTTAAATTATTACTAATTATGGTCCATAATTTCATATAAATGGAGCTTGACTGACTGACCTAATTGTTTTCAATTTAACCGTCCGAGTTCTAACGGGTCGCCACGTGAAGATAAGAAAAATTGGCGCAAAAACAGACNATAAAAACAAACAAAAACTGAATTGACTCGAAATTATAATAATAATATTAACTAGCAGTTGGCCATAAGTCATTTGGCCATAGCGATATGAATTGTTTGGTCGTTTGCACATTTTTTTTTACTTGTTGCCAATTTCTGTCTAAAAGAAAATTACCTATAAAAATATATTTTGGATTCGCAAAAATACCGTCCGTATTAGACGAATAGCCTAAACCCTTATGTCCCGGCCTCGATTTACCTTAGATCTCGTCAAAACCGATAATTTCCAGTATTTTATTATAAAAAAGCGGAAACTACCGGTTAATTATTGGTCCGTTTCAAAAACTAATTTCATAATCGGAATCTCTGACCGCGATTAACCCTAGATCCGGCAAAAACCGATAATTTTGAGTATTTTATTATAAAAAACCGGAAATTACCGGTTGATTATTGGCCCGTTTCAAAAACTAATTTCATAATCGGAATCTCCGACTGCGATTCACCCTAGATTCGGCGAAAACCGATAATTTCGAGTGTTTTATTTTAAAAAATACCCATAAAAGCATATTTTGGATTCCAAAAAAAACCGTCCGTAATGGGCGAATAGCCTTAACCATTATGGCCCATAAGTTATGGGAGTGACTAGTGTATGTAGGATCAAAAATTAATATGCTTCTATTCACACATATTTTCGCTATAAAAAATGTATTTTGAAAAGCGTATTTTTCAACAGTATTTCCGCGTTTTATGTATTTAATCGCTTTAGCCCAATTTCCTTCACAAAACTAAAGGCCGTTTCAAATGAGTCATTTGTGAAAAAAAGTAACGTGGTAATTATTTATGTTACAACTTGTTACTAAAAACATGGTCTAATTGGTATACAACCTACTCGAAATGAGCAACACGGAAGTTATGTCACATTTTGTACCATTTATATCGTACATGCTATATGATATACCGTATATCATAGGGTACAAGTTAACTCTCAGAGGAAATTTGTATCAAAATATTTGCGACAAAAAGATTTTCGGAAAAAAATAAAGATTATTTATGTTAAACCAAAAGAGAAAAAACCTAAAAATGCGTCAGATGTCTTAATTCTCTTTCTCGTTGGAATTTTAGCATTATTTTAACACATGGTGCTGTTTTCGGACATTTTTGTGGTTGCCCAAACGCACCAAAAACGGACTTACAAGTGGATTCTGTGTAAAATAATATATTTTTTTGAAATAATGGTTTTAGTCATATTCTTACCCGTTACGTTTGCTGTAGGACGATAAGTAACGAATGCGTTTTTTGTCTCTCCCTGTTCTCTTATGTAAACGTCCATTTAAAAGATGCGAAAAAATATTGTCAAAGATTAAAATCACCAGGCCTATGCCCAGTAATGCCCGTCGTTTGCCGCGAAAAATCCACGAAATATTCATAAATGGAATCAAGTCTAATACCGAAAACTTAAAACTGTGTGCTACGGTAATCCCGGGGTTTTGTTTTCGGTTCAATGCTGCCGATGAGTAATAATTCAAGAATACTTGTTTTATGCTGTCGCCCCACGGCCAAGTTAAAATAATACCGACCCTGTCAGACTCAATAGAACATGGCTTTTGTCAGACAATTACTAAAACACAAACAAAATGATAATTATGTAATACATGTATTATGTATTAAAAACCTCGAATATATAACAACATTTCGGTACCGGTTGAGTTTCATGAAAATAGGCCGAGCGTTTCTAGTATACCGTGTCGGCATATTTTAATATGATATTAATACCAATTTTCCCTTTTTTTATTTTGGACCGGGGTGCCCCCTTTCTTCCCCCTTTAGAAAGGAGGGGCATCCCAGTTTCAAATAAAAAGGGGAAAATTGGTCATTATATTATCTTAAAATATGCCGACACGGTATACTAGAAACGCTCGGTCGATTTTCATGAAACTCAAGCGGTATGCTGTTAACACCAGGGGTCGGCAACAGCTAGCTCATTTTTTTCTGACTTATGCCGACCCCTGGTTAACACATTCTCGTCGATTTGTAACCTCCTTTTACGCTCCAGACAGTGAGGCCGTGTCAAATTATTCCAGTAAGTCTAAAAATCCAAAATGATGGGCTGGGTTTTATAATTTATTGGAATTATGAGACATGGTTAATTTTGCGTAATATAAGTGCTATAGCCTATAGCCTATAGAAATATCAAAAACGGTTACCGGATGAATTTCCTGCTTATCGACAATTAATCATACCAAAAAATAAAATAATAACCATGATAGGCATGTAAACCGAATACAAAAATCCGATAATCAGGGGTACCAAATTGGGGCTAACGCCTGTCTATCTCGAGCTATTAGCCAATTAAATGTGGCACTGTCGGTAGCGGAGGAGTCAATCATGTTAAATAATATGTAGTACTACGGACTAATTTATCGAAATCATCAAATTATAGAATTTAGATATTAATCTCAAAAACACGTGAAACTCGTCGTGAGTCTTATAACCGTTTTTGTGCATTTTTGAAAATTAGATGAAACGAGAGTCTACTTCGAACTTCGAACAATAAATTATCGAAGTTCATTTATTTTTGGTGCTATGTGAAGTCATAATTGTGAAAATCATATCATAATTTTTCAAATTACAGAGAATCCGAATTGAATAATATAATTACTATGTATGTCATTGTAAATTAACAATGTCACAGATTATTTTTAGACCTCGACCCATACGGTAGCCCACGGATCGTGGGCCACGGTATGACGCGTACATAAAATTATTTTAAACCTTCTGCATTTTCTTTTTTTACACTTTTGACTGATTGATGTCACGGAATAATATCACCTAAGATAGGTCCTAAGACCATAGAAAATTTTTCAAGAAAAACATTCATTTTTTATATCCACAAATTGCTCACCCAGGGTAAATAGCTCACCCTGGGTAAATAGCTTTTTATACAGACGCTATTAATGTCTTAGCCAGGAAATTACTCTATTTTTTTTTGTTATGTTTATAATTACTATAACTGATGGAAACAAAAAACAATTTAAACGAAATTGAGGCATTTGGCCAATAGCAAAAGAGCTCTACTTGCACTGGCCAATCAGCGTATGGGATGCGTTATATATATTTGTGGTCTTTGCTGTCATCACTTATATCAGTTATTTATGGGTGTCTTTTTTATTGCGGACAACCTGTAACTGAATTTCAAAATTAATCGCACCAATTAGAATATAATTTTATTCATCAAATGAAATCTATTTTTTTTGTATCACAAGGCACCATTCTAAATACAATGTAATGACGATGGATTTTCGTTGTGCCAAAAATACTTTTATCCGAATTCGCTAATGAAAGATGAATTCGCCAAAATAGCTGTAAAATGGCGTATCCGGTAACTGAGGGTATTATTTTTTACAGTCGGAAATTCCTTCAGTTTATCACGCGAACTTTTATAATTATTCTCGTTCCAAGATGAGGGCTACACCCCGATACACCACCGCCTAAAATATTATTGGCCAGATTCAAGTAGTTTCTTGACACACGGTATACCGTGGTAGTACGCTGAAGGGTAGTTTCGCGACCATTCTTGGTCGCGAAAAAAAAACCGTTTATGAATGCTTTCGCGACCACACATTTTGTCGCGAATTGTTGTTCAAAATATATTTTTTCCATCTAAAACAGTGGTCGCGAAACCTCACCCAAAACACCATTTCGCAACCATTTGGTCGCGAAACCATATTTTGAACAACAATTCGCGACCACACATTTGGTCGCGAAACTACTCATAAACGGGGTACCATTTGTGGTCGCGAAAGTACCCCACTCCGGTAGTACTGGACACTCGTAAAGATTGAGTTCATGTTTATATTTACAAGCCCTCTATCAAAATTAACCGTTAACGACCGTGAACACGAATACCGTACTATAAGTGTTGCTCTCCATCTACAATCATAATTTATGACTCATAAACAGGAAATTCATCATAAAAATACCCTCCGAAAAATACACGCTCAATCATTAAAAAAAATCTATTATTGATTTCAGTAGTCTGGGAACTCGTACACGTCCCGACTCGTCACGTGAGAAATTAACTTTTTGAATGAAAAAGCAAACGAGTGAAAATAATGAAAATTAAAGATAAAGGCGTATGTTACAATCATGGGAAGATATAGAGCGTCCGCCCTAGAAATGTCGCAGATTCGTATTCTAGAAATTTTGTTTCGCTCGCCCGAAAATAGCAGATTAAAAAATTCTAGAATACGAACTTGCCACATTTCTACGATGGACGCTTTAAATATTGAAATCGTTTTCTGGAAAATTCAAAGAAAAACGTTGCATGTGAAAAGTCCAACAAAAACGTTTTCTGGAAAAATTGCAAGAAATAACATTATAATTATTTAGAAATTCCTCCCAAAACGCTTTGTTTGAAAAACCCATGTGCCGCCGAAATAACGGAAGTTCTTCCAGAAGACATGTCTATAGACGTGTGTTCACAGCTATGGTATAAAAAGATATACCCAGGTACTAAATCATTCATCTTTACCAATGATGATCTCCCACACTAAATCATGTTTTTTTTTCACAAATTTGTCGCGACATTAATAATGTTCATTTTAGAACCTTACCTTGGATCATATTTTTCTTCTCTACTTTGAAATCTCAATGGCCTCTTTCCAAACTCTTCGAACTTGATATTGACCAGTAACCACATGACTAGGGTAATCACGATAAAAATCACAATGCGTTTCCACCGTGTCATCATAATGATTTTTCTTGTTGGGTCAATTTGAGGTCACGGTCAACTTGGTTTAAACACGCTTTTGTCTTTTTTGGTCATTATTAGATTTTTTTCTCTTTAATTTTTTTGTACTTTAACCGCGGCTCGAGGACACTTTTGTTATGAAAACGATCGTTGTTGTGTTTTCATTTTATTAGTTTTCATAATGGCCCAGAAAAAAAGCTGTGACAAATAAAGCGTGAAAGTGGAGAGAGATAAAGAAAAATAATCTCTTTCAATAATTTTTTTTCTCTCTTTTCTAGGGTGTCAAATTTAGTATTATCTCCCACTGGTTATTTATGGTTAGTTTGAAGGAAAATTAAAATCAATATTATTTTTCATTTTAAGTTTGGACACAAAAAAAAACAGTGCGGAATTTAACGGAAATTGGCAAATAATCAAATATTTGACGCTGCACGCACAACCCTAAACGCAATGATTTTTTAGTTTTTTTACTGAAATTTTACCGGTTGAGTTTCATGAAAATCGACCAATCACAATTCCAGAAAACCGGTAAAATGACCGAATTTGTTGCGGATAACCACCAAGATGGTTCAATAAAAAAATGAGTATCAAAAACACCGTCACGCTAAGGAAAAACTTATAATGGTTTCTTATAAAACCTACCACATATTGGCACTATTGAGGAAAAAACTAATGATCATGACTTTATTCAGCGTTATTGAAAATGAGTTTTAGTAAATCTACTACAGGAACTATTATAGGCTATAATTTATCGCTTTTATAATTTATAGCTTAAATAATCACCAAATTTTGGTATTTTCGTCACATTGAAAACTAACCGCAATTAACCAGCCGGTTTTCGACCACACGCCGGCGTAAGTATGACCCTATACTCTATACCCTATACTTGCGCAAAACGTGTTTTTTTGTAACATAACGGAAAATAGTGATTACTTAACTCAAAAGTATTACGAAATACGCGTTTTTTTGTTCAAATTGTAATATAAAGGCGTAGTGCGTAGGCAAAAACGCCAGAAATTTTTTTGCTAAAAACTTGTAACATAACAGGACGAACGGGAAAAATTGTAACATAACGGAGTGAAACATAATAGCGCACCTGGTGTAACTATATCTTATTTAAGCTTTAAGATAAGTTTATGTTGATTTTGACTTTCATGAGAGCGTGGACAACGTGTATTTTGTGTTTAACGTTCCCTTATGTATATCAGTAAGTATCGTTTTTTATCTCTCTTATAATTTCCACCAAACAATGTCAATAGTATTTATTAACCAAAGAATCAAACATAAAAAGCACTTTTGTTTGCATCTAATTATCACACAAAGACAGTAGTTTTTTACTCTTGAAAGAAATTATTCACTGTTATTTTAGTCTATTTGACAGTCTTATTATTTTTAGTGACTTCCTTTTGAAGAAAAATAAAGCCCATTTTATACAAAAACGGTATTTTGGTGAATGGCACTTGAGACACAAATACAAATTTTTATGTTAACAATGTTTACAATTAGTCTCAATTTTTATTTTTTTTAGTAATTCCCCCCTTGTTGGAGTTTTTTTTTGTTTTGTTTTGCTGATTAATTATTAAAATATTTAATCAATAATCATTAGTCAACAAAGATAATTAATCATAAATTACTTAACCATATCCGTTTTTTACTTTTTTTATCGAAAGTTCGGCCATTTAAGTTAGAATAAGTTATTGCATTAGATTTTGTACCAAAATATATAAAATAAAATGTGGTATAAAATTTTTGTTCGCATCATTTTAAAGCGAGTTGACATCATTGCGATAGTTAAAGGGCAGTCACACAGTGTAAATAGTTTTTTGTTGTTCATGACATATGTTTTAGGTAATCAATTTGTTCGCGTTTTTTTTCTAATACTCGGCGTACATGAATTTCCGTCATCTTTTCTCCCGCATTTTCTAGATGGCGATATACGACTTTTTGACGTGCGGAAAAAAACTCGAGTTTGCCTATCTAGAAAATACGAAAGAAAAAGTGGCGGCAATTCATCTAAAACGTTGAGTAACAACTTCAAGAATTCTAAAACCCTGTTGTACAAAAAACCCACGTAAACCCAATTCCCAGTGACCCAAACATATTTTTTTCATAATATATTTTTTTTAATTTGAAACTAACCGCCTACGCACTGCGTTCTTATCTTTCGTTTAAATACAAAAATGTCTATATGTTCACATGTGATCAATAAGGGTGACAAAAAGACCTGTTGGTCAACAACAGTCAAAATGTCACTTTTATTATATCCATACCTTGTTATGAAAATGTTTCTTTTATTTGTCATATTGTGAGGTTTATAATCAGTAAATGTTTTTGACACCCTAGTCTTGTGTATTATATGTTTTCTCTTTGATTGCTGTAAAAGATTAGAAATGAGACTCGGGCTGCTTCTATTTTAGTATTTAAAAATCTGTGTCAAAATAAGTGGCGTTTTGGGGTGATGGATGCCGTGTTTGACCAACGGGCGGATGCGAGATATATCAAAGTCACCCTTTGTAGGTTACCGACAGAGCGAAGGCCAGAAGCCATTTGATAATTTAATCTCGCTCAATTTAGAAACATAAGGTATTGTTTGTTGTCTGTTGTCTGACTAGGGTCGCCCGTCGAGTTTTTTTTTATTGCCCGTTCTGCATGTAATAAAAATGATAATATATTGTTAAAACGGCTTGTATTCAGCATGACAAAGTTGTGTAGTCACCTTTAACTATCAAGAGTCACGTATACTAACCCGTACGTGGGTGTTCGTACAAAATTTAGAGGATCACATTTAAGACAAAAACGTCTATCAAAAGAAGACACAACTACCCAAATAAGGGACAATTGTTTCTAATAGATTGTTTTTCTTGTATTAGGGTGAGACGAGCCTGATACTTTCCGTATCATAAAAAAATGAGAGTTTTACAGAGTTTTTATACAGTTTATTTTTATATTGTACGGGGGTGGGCGCTAAATAAGGGTCGTTTTTGCCAAATGAGGGTCATATTTTCATTCATTAATAGCAATAAAATCCTCTTATCTTGGGTTTGCCATATTAGGATCATATTTTTATACATTAATAGCAATAAAATCCTCTGATCCTGGGTTTGCCAAATAAAGGTCGGGTATCTATATAAGGCTAGGTTCTTGAAAACACGAAAAGGACCCTTATTTGGCGACCCCTTTGTATAAAATTTATGTGGGATATATTTAAGAAATGTACGCACAGAAGACAGTTTCAATTTGTAAAACAAATTTACGTAAAACTCTTCGTTTAGAGAGTCCATTGTTAGCTTGTGGTCATTTATTTTAATCTTGATCGTCAGACAAAAAAGGCGTTTTGGCAGGCAATTAAAATGGCTCACCCTACTGAACAATTGAGAGAATATTGAGTATTCATATAAATACATAATACTATATTTGCTATATTAATTTCCCCCAGAGAAAATGACAATATAACATAGAACATTGATTTCCTTTGAAAAGCCATTTTACTGTAATTGACTACCTAACCAGTTATGTTAACACCAATCATCCTCAGAAATTTCCCTTTGTTATCATATATGTTATAGTATTTTGAATACAAACTTCTAATGGTACGGTAGTTAACACCTGCGGTCCCGTTTTTAACCTCCATTTCCGATAAACTGAAACGAATACAAAAATCCGATTGGAGGTTACTCTTATCGATTTCTAGCTATTAGCAAAATGTATGAAAACAGTGCCATATGGCACTGTCGGGCGCAGGAGTTAACTACGCACCGCGTGTATTTATACTATTAGGTTTATATTGCTTTCGGCGCCGCTAACCTAAATGTCTGTGCAACAAAAAATGAATAAATAAAGGAAAACGGAGAAACTTTAAAACGGGAAACTTGAAAACGGAGAAAATTTGCCAAAAATGCTCTCTAGCACCAAAAATTATTTCCTTTTCAACTTTTTTATATCACCAGCGTAGTCTACGCATCAAATTGCATCATATGTGTGAGTTTTACAAACTTTTTTTTCCTTGTAGAAAATTTTCTCCGTTTTCATGTTTCTACGTTTTCAAATTTCTCCGTTTTCAGGTAGTGCCGCTCACAGCCTAATATTTGATTCGCGATTAGAACTTCCGATTAATGATTCAGAGGAAACTCCCCGAAATTCACATGGTTTCCGTTGTTAGTTACTATTTTTCTGTAACCTTAAACAACGCACTTTATAACGACATAGTTTAAATCGAACCGTTTGCTAAATTATTGATTTATTTTACAGTTTGTCCATCCAACCACTTTCGACATACACTTATTATCCGGTCAATTTTCACGTTGAACGAACTGACCGTCATAACACATTACTTCTGAAGAAAAGCGAAGCGAGGTTACTTTTGAAAAATAAACTTAAATTTAAAATGCTCTGCACGGTAGGGCTTACAGTTACATTTTTTTCCAAAGTAACGTCGCTTCGCTTTTATTCAGAAGTAATAAGCTATGACAATATGTTCGCCCAACGTGAAAACCGACCGGATAATAAGTGTATGCCAAAAGTGGTCGGACTCAGTAGGCTAAAGAGTTAGGACAGTCCTTAGTCTAACCGATAAATTATTCTGCATCATGTAGAACTGCGAAAATGGAGAAACCTGAAAGCGGCCGAAAAAGTTGCCAAAAATGGCCTCTAAAATGCTGTCTAGCGCCAACACGTGTGTCCTTTTTAATTTTTTTTATTCCACCACCATAATCTACGCATCAAACTGCATCATATATGTGACGTTTAGAAAGTTTTAATTTTTCTGTTCGGAAATTGTTTTACATGAATTTCGCCCTCTAAACTATTATAGTCTCTTATAAGTATAAATGAAGGTATAAATACTGAACTTAACTATTATGAAAAGTTATGAAGTTCCACTTGTTCTATTTAAGTAGAATACGTGGAACTTGATTTGTTTCCATTTTATACATGTCATCGATAGCGCACATTTAATTTGCTAATAGTAATAAATCTTAAAAAAACATAATGTTTTGTGTTTTCCCTGTATCTGATATGTCTAACATCCGATTATTAGTGTTGGATATCAAACGCACGAGCCTTTTTTTAATGGCTGTGTTAATGAAAAGTAGACGATAATTACTTTATATTTGACGCACGATAAATACGAATTTGGCTTATCCCAAGAATGTTCACACCTCTAAACGAGAATTTGACATAATTACCTTTTACNTTAACTCTCACGCGAAAGGAGTTTTTGGGAACCCGTAAGGAGAAAATGTTTGTATATAAACACGCACTTAAAAATTCACAATAATTCAAAAAAAAAACTGGTAAAACGTCAAACTACGTCGATCTGACTATTCAGAAATTGATTTGGGCCACTAGGGCCCCCTAGAGAGCTGTTTGAAATCTCCAACCTACGCAAAAAATACCGTCAATGTCATTTTTTCGAAAAGTTGAGGAGGGGGGGGGGTCAGCAATACCCGTGTAACGACCCTAATCCATACGGCTCTCCGCACGCGGTGGACAGTCGTATTATTTCATAGGATGTTTACTCAACTATATTCTTGCCATATATAATCTGTTTACATTATATATTCGACAGTTACTGCTCAATACACATACACATCACATTGTCATATACACACACGCGTTGTCATTTATCTAGACCTTTATAATGGTGACTGAAGTGGGTTCGAACCCACGCCCCCGAAGACCCTAGACTATATCGAACGTGAAATAAACGAAATTTGACTAAAAGAAAAAAACCAAAAAAAATCAACAACCATATTTATTTCATAACATTTATTCATGTAGTCTCGTAATGGACCGGTCAGAAAGCTTTAGTCAGCTTATTGGTTCAAGCGAGGAGGAATTCCGCACATTTTCAACAAAAATTATTACAGTCCTTACTTCCAATACGGACGTTTTTGATTCCCAAAAATAGCGTCCGTATTGGAAGCACCGTCCGTATTGAGTGCGTCCGTATTGAGAGCGTCCGTATTGGAATGATTTTCAGATATTTCGTATTATAATGGCTTATCTTGGACATTTTCGAATTGAAATGACGTATTTTTGTATCAAAATGGCTTATTTATGTTAAGGAGGGGTCCGTCGTGTTGTTTACAAACTTTAAGTTTGGGAAAAACGTTTTTTTAGCACATTATATTGAAACTATTGNTATTTGACGCACGATAAATACGAATTTGGCTTATCCCAAGAATGTTCACACCTCTAAACGAGAATTTGACATAATTACCTTTTACATTTAACTCTCACGCGAAAGGAGTTTTTGGGAACCTGTAAGGAGAAAATGTGTGTATATAAACACGCACTTAAAAAATTCACAATAATTCGCAATAATTCAAAAAAAAACTGGTAAAACCAAGTTGTAGAGCTCGTCAAACTACGTCGATCTGACTATTCAGAAATTGATTTGGGCCACTAGGGCCCCCTAGAGAGCTGTTTGAAATCTCCAACCTACGCAAAAAATACCGTCAATGTCATTTTTTCGAAAACTTGAGGAGGGGGGGGGGGTCAGCAATACCCGTGTAACGTCCCTAATCCATACGGCTCTCCGCACTTGGTGGACAGTCGTATTATTTCATAGGATGTTTACTCAACTATATTCTTGCCATATATAATCTGCTTACATTCTATATTCGACAGTTACTGCTCAATACACATACACATCACATTGTCATATACATACACGCGTTGTCATTTATCTAGACCTTTATAATGGTGACTGAAGTGGGATTCGAACCCACGCCCCCGAAGACCCTAGACTATATCGAACGTGAAATAAACGAAATTTCACTAAAAGAAAAAAAAAACAAAAAAAATCAACAACCATATTTATTTCATAACATTTATTCATGTAGTCTCGTAATGGACCGGTCAGAAAGCTTTAGTCAGCTTATTGGTTCAAGCGAGGAGGAATTCCGCACATTTTCAACAAAAATTATTACCGACTTTTCGCAAAAAATCGAAACAAAATCACTCGAACCTCACTAAAACATTTTGACGCCTTGGATTCGAACTTCCTATCCAACCACGAGTGGTGGGCGGACTTCGAACACAACGCAGTACAGTTTTATTTACATCGGAGCGCGTTGTATTGCAGAGCCCCTGCAGCAGTCTGAAAATTTCGGCTAACATCGCCATAGCAATGACTTTGCTCACAACAAATATCGAATGGCCAAAATCGAGGAATAAAGAATTGGTGCTTCTCGCAACGTTAAGAGTGTCACCTGCGAGCCGCACGATTGAGCGGTTGAAAGCAACGAACGAAGTAACAAATAACATATTCCTCAGATAGCTATTAAATACCGGTTATACGGTAGATTCCCGTTACCTAATTGTCAATTTTTACGTAGATACAACATAACAAAATTAGTTTTGGATGAATTGGACATCCACGTACCCGCGAGCATTCGAAAGCGAGTGCGTTAAATCCAAAATAAAACTTTTTTCAGTTAAATTCATCGAAAAAAAAAACGTACATACTTTCGATTTTTACAAAGTATATATACGATAAAATATACTTTCGATTCAAGTATTAAAAAAAAATCCAAAAAAAATCTAAAATACTTTGACACAAGAAGAAAAAAAACGCGATAGAACCATAAATAAATTTATTTTCATAAGCCAAAATTGATTTTTCAATTAGCGGCCGGATGTAACGACCCTAATCCATACGGCTCTCCGCACTTGGCGGACAGTCGTATTAGTTCATAGGATGTTTACTGAACTATATTCTTGCCATAGCCAATCTGCTTACATAGATCTAATTTTCAGTTCTGATTTTTTTAACAAATAGTTTCGGGTAGTGTTAAAAAGTTGACCAATGCTTCAAATTTCCTTAACGCCCAACGCAAGTGGATTGTCCCAATCCACTAAAAGGATAGAGATGGCTGTGAATTCCAAATTATATCGTGCTAATAAATTGAGACACCGCGTGGATTTTGCTACAAAAATACTAAATTAATAATGTACATTAGTAGTTTATACCGTATGGGGACGCTCTGACTCTGAAGGTGACGTCATAATAGCATTACAAATCATAGGAAAATTGCTCAGAGCCTCAGAGCCAGAGAGTCCCCATACGGTACATTTATAGTAGTATGTACATCTATAGTAGTATCGCAGTGATTTTCAAACGCGAATAAAATAAATGTTACCACTTTTTAGTAACGTTGCTTGACAGCGCGTCTGAGGCCTATGTGGCCTGCCATTGGCCTTTTTTGAGCGCGATCGGCCAATCACCAAAATGCAAATCACCTAAAGGCGATTTCCTTCTTTTAAAATATTTTTCTATTACAGTCCTCCCCCTCGTAAGTGCCGCACTTAAGGAGAAATATGCATTTCCGCTAAAAAATTTTTTCGCGTTTGAAAATCAGGACGATATGTACATTAGTAGTATGTACATTTATGAGGCGAGTAAATAAAATGCAGCTCGTTTTGCCATGCTAAAACTATGCTACAAACTCTGGGCTACACGGTAAGAATAATAATGAGTTGTGCTTGGCTGTTTTCTCGACATAAAAGTACAATGTGCTCGGCTGGTCTATTGAGGTGCCAACTTTAAATGAGTTTTGTCCGACTGACCTTTTGATGGCCAACATTTTAATGAGCTCGCCTCGCAAGCGACGCTTCCCCTCGGTTTCCGAGTTCACGAGGCCAGTCGAACTGGCAAGACCATCTGGCTGTTGTCGAGCCCTGGTAGGAGACAAGCCTCGGCATAAATCAGAAATTTAAATAAACTCTACTCGACTGCCGTTCCCAACTTAAAAAGGAATAAGCTGATCTAGCTTGGCCTGCCTAGTTCAGAAACTGTCGAGATCTCGCGAGACCAGTTCTCTGCAGCTAGGACAGCCAACTGGCTCGTGCCCAGCTCTGGTAGGATGACAATATCTCGGTTATCTAGTTCTTAGATACGCTGTGGAAAATATTGTCAGCTATCAGGGGCATCGTTGGTTTTCGGAGCAAGGCCACTAGAGGCCCCTCAAGAGGGGTCAGGGTTACAAAAATTGTTTGGTGGTTTTGTCGTTTGTCGACACAGGTCGGTGTTCGATTTCTGCAACCTTGGCCCCTCTTGAGGGGCCTCCACTGCGGCCTTTCTCCGAAAAACGTTTTCTCGAAAAACCCACGATGCCCCATCAGGAGGTCGTGTTCAGTGATTTACGCAAAACGAAGCAATACTATGGAATTTCGCGTCTAAAAGCACGGGATGGTTGATAGTTAAAGGTTGCTTGGATTTTTTTCCCAATCACCCGTCATTATTAAACGCCCAGATTAGATTCACGCCGAGCAGATAATGTTCAACAGAGGTCTTCCTGTTTGAAATGAGGTAAAGTTACTTTTTCTTGAATTATTAAAAGATCGCCAGTTCCATCCAACCCGTTTCAGTTGGAATCCAACTCTTGGATATCTTTAAAAATATCACATTCCCTATCTTATGGCACGTACATTATGCGTGTGCCATAGTCATATGTCTAAAATAATGATTATATAATATTTAGGCAGACTTTTAATTGGTCTACTAATTTTACATATTTCTCATTAAAATCCAATTAACTTCTTAGATATCAAGGCAAAACGCTTTGTGCGATAGTATTTGTAATCGATAGAATTCGCCACATTTTGTAGAAGAGATCATACAAGTGTTTTTTTTTTTGGGAAACTTTTGGCACCTGTATGTCTTGTGTGTGATTCTGCTAGACAGCTCTGTAATTCAACCGTTTTCAGTGTTATCCGTTTCCTTAGTCGTCTCTTTGTTCAAAATCTCAAGTAACGGGGTCTGATCTTCACGTATGGTACGTCTCTTACAAAGCATTTTACCAGTTACCGGTTTAGTCTCATGAAAATCGGCTGCGCGTTTCTAGAATAGAGCAATTTTCTTCTTTTTTCTCGCAACGGGGTGCCCCTGTTGGCCAATTTCATCTTAACTCCCAGGGGAAGTGCGTGTAAATAGACACGCAACTGGGTTTTTTCGTCGATTTAAGGCATATGGAGGCCCCGTACTACGGGGCCCGTAGGGCAAAACGGGTATTGGTGACCCCCTGAACTTTTCGAGAAAATTCGATTGACGGTGTTATTTTTTGCGTAGGTTGGAGATTTCAAACAGCTCTCTAGGGGGCCCTGGTGGCCCAAATCAATTTCTGAATAGTCAGATCGACGCGTCGTCGCGACGTAGTTTGACGAGCTCTACAACTTGGTTTTACCAGTTTTTTTGAATTATTGCGAATTAATGTGAATTGTTTAAGTGCGTGTTTATTTACACGCATTTCCCCCTACGGGTTCGCAAAAACTCCTTCCCCCTAAGAGTTAAATATGCCGACAAGGTATATAGAAACGCTCCTCCGATTTTCATGAGACTAAACCTGTAGCAGTGTTGGAAAAGTTTAACTAATAGCCAACGCTCCATATTTCCCAAACGGAAAAAGTTGGAAACGTTACCAAAAAAGTGGTAACATTATTTTTTTTTCCGCGTTTGAAAATCAATCGATAAAACTATCCAGATGTATACCATACGATAGATGTATACCATACTATCCAGATGTATAAGTAAAAGCTTTACAATAAATTATTGGCTATAAATTATAGCCTATAATTGAACGGGATAATTTTTACATATCTGGAGTCCAGATTCTGGAAATTTAAAATTTTATACGTCTAGACAAATAAAATTTCTTTTGCGTTTTATTCTTCGGTATTCTGGTGTTTTAAGATTTATGTATGACTTATTTATGACAAATGTCTAAATTGTACGGATTTAATTTATATAGTGAACAAAATTCAAGTCACTCTACAATGTCGGTCTGATTTCAAAAAAGTTGAATAAGCATAGAACTGTAAACTGAACATTTGGGAAACAGTATATGTTAAGTACGAACGAGATAGATGATGCGTGACCCAACAAATTTTATCGACCCAAGATATAAAATTAATAATATACACCACCAGCGCAGTTATCTGGCCGACATTTTTGCCGAAAAAATGTTTTGTTACATAATAATGGCCAGATAACTGCGCAGGGCGTAGGCGGACTGTCTGGAACGTTCTCGGTCAAAAACGGCCAGATAACAGCACGAGCGGGAAATTGAGCAATACTACAGTCCTCGTCCACGAAACATCCAAAACTTTTTTCAAAAAAAAACTGGAGGTTTCGGGTACATCAGGCCTTTTTTAACGTTAAAAACTTCATTATTACATATTTTTGTTATTTTAGTGTTTTAAATGGCTTTCGATATTTGTAGAGTCCTCGTCCCAAGTAAAACAAGCATTACACATTTATTTGTTTAAACAAAAAATGGATGTTTCGTCCAAAAAATGGCCAAAAATGTCCAAAAATGGACGTTTCTGGGCACGGACGTTTCGGGAACGAGGTCGTCACGAGGACTGTAAACTGTTGTTTCAGGAGACACTTTGGTTTGTATTTTTATCGACGTTTAGATAATTTTGTCTATTGTTTATCAATTTAGAGTAATTTATTTAGCCTAATTTCGGATAAAAAATCACCATTATAAAACGGTCTGGAAAAGTCCAAAATTTGTTTCGAGATTGTGCGGTGTCTAATAGTATAATTGGAATACAGGAATTTTCTACAAGGTGACTTACGTATACGAAAATAGACCAGCGAATTTATTCGAACAAACCACGTATAACCATGCCCCGTCTACACTTGTCAAATAAATATCATTTCCATAAATACTTTTATTCAAACTCAAAATAGAAATGGTTATTTTGTTCTTCAACAATATTTTAATCGATGATGGTCAGCAGATTTCCCTGGGTTAAATCCGTTTCACGAGGTAAGTTAACAAAAAAAGACGTAAATGGAAGGATTTTTTTTTTGTTGGAGTGCCACAAGCGGCGCCCTAACTCGATATTATCGTATATAACGCCGATGAAAATTCCAACTAAGGTATAACACAAATTCAGAACATGAAATTCATCTTTTTGCTACCATTTGTTTTTGCTCGGTTAAATCGAGGGGTCAAGTCGCTAACCGACGAATTGAGCAATACAACCGACGTGCTCGATAGATACAACAATTACCGTACAGCCCGCGATAGAATTTCGGCCCAGTGGAAAAATATGTTTAACGCCAATGTTAACGTTAAAGATCGCACAAACATGCTTAAAGATGTTTTGGACGTTTCAAATCATAGACCAAATAACATCTATAGACACCGTTACGGCCGGCGATCGTTACGAATTCATGATATTTGACAAAAAAACGTCCGAAAGTTTTCAAATCATGAAGCTGAACCCATACCCGCAAAGACGATCAGCTTTCTGTGTAAACAAGTTTGACATAGCTCCCCATAGACCAAATCGGCCTTTATGTAATGGTTTGATATCGTATAAATTAATAACTGAATAATGGCTAATACTGAATAAACGAGTACGAATAAAAAGAACGTTTTTATTTTATTTTTTAGATATTCTTAAGAACGCATCATAAATGACTAAAAAAGACAACTGTTTTTTAGCCATTTGAAAGAGGCAAAATACGGGGTATATAAAAATGGTTAACCCATACATGCATATCGCGTCTTTTCAGACATTTTCCATCTACAGAAGGCCATTAAACATTATTTCCATGGTCTTTCCTCTGAATTTTTATACTAATTGAATATTTTTTGACGCTCTTCCCACTCGCTATCTTTTTGACAACCAATTCAATAGTCATTATCCTAAAATGAGGCACTAAAAAATCAATTTATTTTATAATATTTCAAACATCTCTTGTAAAGTTGTGATTGTCGAAAAAATTCGACCACTTTTATTTTGTTCATAAACTCCTTTATTCGTATTGGACAATTATTTAGTCTGTATTTAATACCAAATCAAACCGTACCACCTTAATTTATGTCCAAAGAAGACCGCCGATTAAATGATGAATTTATTGGCCCGTTTTTTCCCGCCCGTTTCCAGTTGAAACTTTCAACCATATTATATGGTCCATATATATTGGATGTGTTTGATATTTGTTTAATATTTTGACAATCATTATCCGAGATTTGGATAAATATAGAAAGAGTATGTTTGATGATCAGGACTCGGTTTATTCTAGATTAATGAGTAAATTTGCGCCTCACGAATTGTCAATTACCCCAGCTACCTGATCCAATACCGCTAAACGTAAAGTTTTTAACCGTGGTTTTATTTTAAGCGCCTAGGTGGTTTTAACAGTCATGCACATCGAGTTTACTTTAACAATCATGCCGCATGATTCATGCGCATCTGGGATAGCTAGCTACCCAATTTTATCTAGCGCGCCAAACAATAATCGGATTTTTTTGATTATTTTTTTATTTTGAAGCCCTGTTCTTCTTCCTTTTACTGGAGTGATTTTCAACTTTAACCCTCGTCCGCCACGGACCCAAACGTAAAAACAATTTTCTAAAAATATTTTTCTCCCATATAAAAACGTAAAATTGTTTTTTTGATTTCAAATCCGTTGTCCGTTTTTAATGATCACAAGCCGTTCTCTTTTTATTTAGAAATAAAGTGAAAAAGGGTAGCTAGCTACCCAATATGCGCATGACTGTTAAAACAACGAAATTACTCTATGCTCTCTTTTAAACCCATTTTATAAACTTCAACAACACAATGACGATATTTATTAAGATAATGTTCAGTATGGCAAATTTATCTTGTCGGTTCAAGTTTGACATACCGAACTTTATGTTCGCAATTCAATTGATTTCCACTCAATAAAATAAAAAAAAATGTCAAGATACCCGCCTTTTCAAGTTGTACATAATACCTTTTGGCACCCTAACGCGACAAGTTTAAAGGTAACCGTGAAACCTCGGAAATTCTTCCAGATATACACCACCAACCTGTTTAAAGGAACAGTCAGTTTTTCCGCCTACGCACTACCTGCATAAAGTAAACCCAAAAATGGAACAAAAAACTGTTACTATGAGCGGAACTGTTACTTCAAGCAGGTAGAGCGTAGGCGGCAAAACTGACTGTAAGTAATGTACATGTCGAACAATTTTGTTTGTGTCAGAGGCTACAGCGCGCCATCTCCCTAAAAATGTATCAAACATTTTTTTGCTTTGACTGTCAGACGAAAACCATGTTGAACACGTTAGGGTGTCAAATGTTGCTATAAACAGGTCGACGAGTTAACATTCCTGATAATTAAATCACAATCATTTACCGTAAATCGACGAAAGATGTCGTCAGGATTTGGTCTCTTGGATTAGCAATTTTCAATCGTCTATTATTACCGTGGTCGCGTTAGAATCCGCAAGAAAAAAACAATCATAACCAGCATTCCTTTGCCTGCGCTATTATGCGTTCGAAACACTCGATCTTTAATGAAAACACATTCTGAAAATTTTATCCTTCAAAAAATCTGTTTCTCAATAGTGTATAATTTACTGAAATGGAGTTTTGCGGCTCAATACACACCCATACCTATACCGTATATAATATTTGATCTTATAGTGAGGTTAGGCTGTCTACGGTGCGAGGTATGGACCAGAGGCAGATTTTGTACCCTTGTCCGCGGACATGGATAAACACGGGTAACTTTCAATGGTAGGGTATGGAAGGGTACACTTTTTTTTTGTTCACTCTGTAACCCGAATTTTACCCGTTACCCGCGGGTAATTACTCGGGTACTTTTTGTACTCCCTAACTTTTTGTTGTTCATAAATTACGATTTGTACTTACGATTTTCATTTTTGCTGATTGGTCTAAACTTCTTTTAAAATTGTTGGCGAACTTTTTTGTACATTATTTTGTTTCGAATTTGGAAAATATAAAACATATTTTTATTTCAGTCATAGAAGATAACACAAGAAAAAATATTTAGCGTGAGAGGTAAATATCACAAATTCTCACTTTTCAAAAAGAACAAAAAATATTTTTTTTATGAATTTTTATTTTTCAATTTTGTTTTTACTTCGGTCAAAAATACAGAGTTATAAAGATGAAGTAAAGTAGCTTAGGAACAGGGTGGCCATCAGCACGACTGAAAACCCATTCCTATTTGCACTTGACCGCTCATCATGCATGATTTTTTCCTTTGAAAAGTGTTCCATAAAATGCTTTATTATTTCTTCGATTGTTTCGCGTAAATTGTGCAATTTAGCTTCATCCATAACAATTGACGCCGGGTTCTTTTTGTCGACATTATCCGTAGTTTCGGTAAAATTCTTAACTTCTATGCGGCTTCTTGTTACATCTGTGGTTTCGGTATGAATATCTGCTAATGTCATTGAAGGGTTCCCAGTGGCCGAAACTGGTTCATCAGTGGTCAAAACTGGCTCATCAGTAGTCAAAACTGACTCATCAGTGGTCAATTCTGGTTCACCAGTGGTCAATATATAAATACCGTCAATATTCCCAAATTGATCATTATTTCCCGAGCTTTCATGATTGTCGTACTCAATATCTGATATGAAATTTTCGAGCGATTCCACCAGTTCAATGTCCTCATTGGGGTTACTTTCGGCGATTAGCTCCAGCCAAAGTTGTTCATCTTCCTCAGAAAACACTGCTTCTTTATTTCCGGTTATTTCCGGTAAATTTGTCTCGATATCGGCTTCAAACTGGCTCAGTTGATACTCATACTCACTCAGGTAAACATTTATAATGCGTGAGGCAGCGATTTCTAGTGTTATGTAGTTTAAAATTTTCATTTTTCGTTGTTGTTGTTGTTTATGTTTTGCTTTTGCTTTGTGAGTTACCTATCATAAGTTGTCCTTTATATATATTTCCAATATTAAGTTTATCGCATGAGGGATAAGTTACGGGAAGGCGTAGGGTAATTTACGGGAATAGGTTGGTTCCGTTGATTGCAACGGCAATTAACGTGTTTATTCCGCTAATGGGTTAACCGCGAAGCAGCAGCCGGTAGAGGCCCAGCTGACCGTCATGGAAAATACGAAATCTGATTGGGTTTGGGAAAACAATATATTTTAAGTCACTTTTTCCTCAAATGAACAGTTGATGTTATTGATAAGCATACACACATGATTGCGATATTGATAGTACAGGCTGGTCAAGTTCAACATCGGTTTAGTAATTTACTCAAAGGGTGAATATCATACTAGTATTTTCTAAAAGTTAACTCGGCAACCGTTATTAGAAATACAGTATGTTGTTTCTTACAAAATACTAAATTAGTATTATCACAAAATTATTATAAAATGATCAATCAAAATCATAACGAACATTTAGAAAAAATATAGGTACAACCCCGTGTGGGTTAATCGCCCCCTTTCGCGGTAGAATTTTACCGCTCCTTCGTTTATAAGCATTTTTCAAACAACATTTTTGCTCGTTTTTCAGCGAGTGCGCCTACGCCCTCTATGCTTATTGGGTACGTGCGGGTTTATCCGGCCAATTTTTCAAAACGAGCGAAGGATGTATTTGAGATTTATTAGATTACGAGTCACCAACGGTGCTGGTAATATCAGCACCGTTGGTGACTCGTAATCTATAATTTATAGATACGGCGTCAAATTTATCATCCGGACTTGTGTTTTTCAAGTGTGAATCATACATCACACAAATACCGGTTGAGCTTCATGAAAATCGGCTGAGCGTTTCTAGTATACCGTGTGATAAATGCGGTATTTATAAAGAAGGGAGAAAGGAGGGGCACCCAGTTCAAAATAAAAAAGGGGAAAATTGGTCTTTATATTATCTTGAAATATGCCGACACGGTACACCAGAAACGATCGGCCGATTTTCATGAAACTCAACTGGTAGTGGCGAACAATAGTTAAAGACATAACTTACTGATGTAAATCTTCATAATTTGCCCGAGTAAATATACAAAATATCGATTTTGACAACCCATTACGGTTTATATTTAACCTACTGTACTCGGTCCCCAAATTGAAAAAATATACGTGATAAACTGAGCTGTTTTATTTTTAGAATGGCCCGGTTTGTTGTTGAACTTGGACCCACAATATTCAGGAAGAACTGGGTCAGGTTTTTTTATATAAAGTAAATGAGCATCAATAAATTGACGAGATTGTAAAAAAAATAAGCTAAAACGACAGTACTAAATTCACCAAACCGCGAGTGAACATTTTGGTCAGGAATAAATTATGTTTGGAAATATTTTGTGTAATATATTACCTAGTTCAGAAATACAGTCCCCCACCCAAATAGGTAACGAAATGACGTAATTACCCAAATATCGTCCTGATTTTAAAACGCGAAGAATTTATTTTTTTCGCGTTTGAAAATCACTGCGATAGGTAACGATTTTGTTTTCAAAGTCCAACTACCCAAATAAGTAACACTTGTTTTCCTAATTTCATTGCTCTCAAAAATTTTTTAACAAATTTAAAGACGAGATGTTTGAAATATTTAGTCTTTATACGTATGTATCGATTCATTTTTATCCTTTCAAAAAAAAAAATGAAATAAAAACAAACACATTCAGATAATACAAGATTTTTTATGAAAAACAATAAATATTTTTTTGTTCAAGACCCACACTAAAATGAGGTTTCCGTTCTCGATACATACAAGGTACTGCTATGTATACAGTTCTGTCACGTTCTCGTGTACACAACTGTATACAACATCAAAAAGGCTATTTTTTAGGCTCAGAAAACTTAACTACCCAAATAGGTAACGATTTTTTCAGAACGAAATCGTTACCTATTTGGGTGGGGGACTGTATAGCATAAAAGCCCATACGAATTTTTTACCTTTACGGTAAATTTAAACTTTAGAATAATTAAGCCTACTTATTCTTCATGTTATGACTCATAACTTATGAGAGACTTGAAAACTCCCTTTATATGTGTTCAGATTTTGAACTTGAGGAGTTGAACAATCCGAAGAAGTACTTAACGGTGAAGATATTGTAGTTACTGGATTCTAAATTTCACTCTTAATTCATTTTAATTACAGAATTTTGCAATGTTTCTCTTACCTGGAGTTAATATATCTAGGGACTGAAAATATACATTTATGCACTGTAGCGAATCAAATTAAACCATATTTAGTATATAAAAACTTTCACTATAAATATCCCAATCCCATATGATATGGGTCACATCTCATAAAAACTTTAAACCTTACAAAGAGAGATTTTTCAATATTGTAAGTTACTTTAACATACCGGTTAAATTACCTTAACTCTTGGGGCTCTAACAGTGCCATATGGCACTGGTTTTCATTCATTTGACTAATAGCTCAAAATGGATAAGACTAATCTCCAATCGGCTTTTTGTATTCGTTTTGTGTGCTGGTGACGGTTATTTTCTGTGTCAAAATTAATTTCCGGTTAACCGGACATTCGGTCATCGGTTTTTATACTAACTCACGTACACTAACTCGACTTAGGCGAATTCGAATTTGTCGTCGATTTTTGTATACAATGTCCGCTTAACTGGAAATTGTTAAAACCGGTTACCGTTTTAGTACTTTGGCACGTCTTATCGGATGTCCATTTACGGTTAACCGGAAATTAATTTTGACCAAAAAAAAAAATTGTCATCAACAAACCAAGCAAATACAAAATACATTTAGGGATAGCTCTTGTCGATTTCAAACTATTAGCGAAATACACGAAAATATGGCACTATCGGGGCCGTAACCGGATATTAAAATCGGGCCCGCAGGAGTTAACATGTCGATTAATTGAAAACTATTTTGACTTTGATAAAACGATATAAATCGATAGTATTACTAAAAACCGGTTCATTGAAATCCAAATATGAATTACACCACCTGCTTGCTTAAAGTAACAGTCAGTTTTTTCGCCTACGCACTACCTGCTTAAAGAAATAGTTCCCCCTGTCTGTTAAAAGTAAGCCTTAAATAGACCAAAAAGTTTTTTTGTCAAAAACTGTTACTTAAAGTGGAACTATTACTTTAAGCAGGTAGTGCGTAGGCGGAAAAGGGACTGTCACATTAAGAAGGTAGGTGGTGTACGTCGAGCTGGGAAAACCAATTTAGTGATAATACTACGTTAACAGTGAACATAAAACAGTGAACATAAAATTACATAATTCATGCAAGTTATTTTGAATAGTAACGGGTAACGATAGAGTAAAGTACCAAAATATGGTTTATACCCGGGTCTAAAAACTCGCAAGGCTGACAGACGTGGTCACACCTCATTTTTTTTGTCGATTTTTATACTAATGAGAAATCACCAAATGTACGCAATGAGAAATTTTCATTTTTACCGTATAATTTTCCAAAAGAACAAACTATTAGCAACAAATATTAAACGTATATCTAACAGTTTAGAAAAATATACATAAAAGTTGCGCAGCAGTTAATTTTCACATAAGCAAAAATAGTGATATCGTTGTCGAAATTACTTTAGAATTGGCGGTTCAGCATCAAATTTGGGCGTGCTGGTCATATGACTATAATAATATTATTATAAAAATATTATTAAAATTTTCTGTCTAAAAGAGAATAATATTATTATTATTTAAGAATCATTAATATAATTAGTTCAATCATTTTTACGTTTATTTGATATTCACTCTTGTCATTAAAAGGTATTTTTATGAAAATATTAGTAAAAAATGAATGCAAAAATGCACATCTAAGCTCAAGATTACAAAATTTACACTCTAAACAGACTTGCCACGTTGGACAGAAAACGAGTTTTTTGTTAAAAAACCGAATAATTATTATAATTATTATAATTTTTCTTAATCAAACAAAATATAGTTCTAGAATAGTACCTTTTATAATCTTCAATCTATGGGGATTTCATGATTTATCATTTTAGTAGTATTATTGTTGACTATAAGGTTATTTTAAAGTCATATGACCATCACGCCCAAATTTCATGCTGAACCGTCAATTTTAGGTTTTTGCAAACGGGGACGTTTTAGGTGGCTCAGTCTTTCTTTTAATGGATATCGTTTTTGAAAAGCTAAATTCTGTAGGTAAATATGTCATCATATATTCCGACAGGAAATACCAATTGTAATATTTCGCACGGAATATGACATTCAATTCTAATACTCCGAAAAAAATCTCATATCCGAATGTGAGATTCCGAATATTACAATTGAATGTCATATTCCGTGCGAAATATTACAATTGGTATTTCCGTCGGAATATATAATGGCATATTTTAGCATAATTTTTTTTTTGGCGTTTGTTTGTGGAATATAAATTGTATATTCCGTTAAAAACATACGTTGAAAATTAACTCCTAAGGGGAGTATGGTGCAGATTTGCACCAAATTTGCAACCAGGTTTCCCCAGGTTTCCTAAAAAGAACTTTTACTAAAATTGCCAGAACCTGGGGGTAATTTTTATTAAAAGTTCTGCTCGGCATAATTCAAAAAATAAATCAGCTGGCCCGTCGAGCTGAAAAAACGTTAGTAAGCCTCTCAGACTGCCCAACCAGCTGGCTGTTGCCAAGCCTTGCTCACCACACTTTTTTTGTCCATCAGTGGAATTTCCGGTCAATCGGAAATCAATAACCGGCTATTGAGCGTTTTCGGTGCGTCGGTATGTTATGGTTGAATTTTGGTAAATATGATAATCTTCACAAATTTTGAACTTACGAACTTTACCAAATATTTTACATTACCCACTATAAGTTAGTATATCGTATACATTGGATGCGCTCTAATGTTTCACCCCTTGATTTTTCATTTTTCCCGACAAAAAAAATCGGCATCCGATTTCGAGAAAATTATAGAAAAACCATGAAACTTATGGAAAAATCTAGGACATTTACAAAATTTTTTTCGAAAATTTATCGAAAATTCCTGAATAGCCCAAGATATAGCCTAATGCTGGCTCGCCTACGCTCTAGTATTTCATTTTTCTCCGTTCGTGCTCTCTTTCATTTTTTTGTGAATCATCAGAGCGTACCCGGTGTAGTTTATAATCAAAATCAGGGCTTGGCACAATTGACTCTTTTTTTGGCTCGGCTCGGCATTTGAGCGAAGAAATTGTTTTTGGCTTGGCTCGGCTCGGCATTTGAGCGGAGAAATTTTTTTGGCTGGGCTCGGCTCGCTCTAGCCCGAAAAAACTTTGGCTCGGCTCGGCTTGGCTCGCTCTAGCTAAAAATTCTATGGCTTGGCTCGGCTCGCCGTATGAGACTCATACTATGAGTAGGCTCATGCTAAGAGTGCACCCAGAGTCTGGGTTCCAGACTGTAACGCTTTCAGCAATTTCCCTATAATTTGTACCGCAATTTTGGCATCATCGT
Source organism: Oikopleura albicans (assembly GCA_004367875.1). Lineage (NCBI taxonomy): Eukaryota > Metazoa > Chordata > Appendicularia > Copelata > Oikopleuridae > Oikopleura > Oikopleura albicans. The sequence continues at coordinate 96,009 of SCLG01000658.1, forward strand.
TACAGTTTGAGCGCCCTGACACGTTATGGAAATTTAAAATGATCAGAACATTATTAATAATCGTTAGACTAACTCACTGTGAGGATGAATGTTCACGAATATACACGTTTCGACAATTTAAATTTTAATGTCTAACCTGGAATATTATTTCAGACTTAGAGTCTTGTGATTTGAAAGCGCATGATTCGAATAAATGCTGATATTATCAACTTAAAGTTGTTAGAAAAGATAAATTAAATTAATTTTTAATAAATTTTAAATTCGTACGGGCCCGGTTACCATGGAAAATGATAATTACGAAAAAGGTTCATTTACGTCATAACCAATGTGAACTCGTGGACCCGCTGGAGGGGCTTTCCACACCCAAAATGTGCAAAAATAGCGCACAGTGTGCGCACGGTAGCCTTCGAGTTCATTTTCATTTTTTTTTTTCGTTTTTTCTTGAACTTCTCAGAAACGCGTCTTTTTTTTTCTCTTCAATTTTTTTTTTTGTTTTGGTGTTGAAAATCGACCATATTTTGTTTTGTTTTTTTGGTTGCCCCAGCTAGACGAGAAAAACAAGGAAAAAAGAGAAAAAAACGTCACGCGCGAGTCGCGGCATCGAAAGGTTTACTTTTTATTATGAGCTCTGTGAGACGGCCTTAAAGACGCCGAATTCCCGAGTATAAATAGAAAAGATATGAATTAAGACGCCGCTTTTTTATTTTACTTTTTTTTTTCGAGGACAAAAACAAAGCGGCCCACGCACGCAAAAAATACACGCCATTTTTACTCTATTATATTTTTATTAAGAGACGCAAGGCGGGAAAGTCAAGTGGTGGATATAAAATAGCAACGGCGAAAAAATGAGCAGCGAACGAAATCTTTATGTTTCGTTCTTTCTACTTGGGTACGTATTGATTTTCATATTGATCGTTTTTAAAAACTGTTACCGATGACACATTTTTTGTCGGTTTAAACTGGTTCAAATAATAAAATGTGAAATTTGACTTATGGCGGTTATGAATTTAACGTACCCCTCTAATCAGTTATCTTAACACGAGTTTTTTTAAGTAAGATTTTTTTGGATCGAGATTGCCAATTATTTTACCACGCGCCACTTATCGTAACAGAATTCAGTTATCTTAACAGTTTTTGAGTTGTTAAGATAACTGGCTAGGTGTTTCTATTCACGATCAGATGAAGACGGTCACGAAGACTCCATTATGGTACTATATCATGGTGATATACGCCAATTATAGGACATGTAAATTGTAAAATGTCCTTTTAATGTCAACAGAAATTTTTTTACCCACAAAGTCATTTTTGCTACGGTAAATGGATCTGGGAAATGGATCTAGTCCCACAATTTTCACTATAACAAATTGGTTTTAATTGTAGACGGAACTAACAAATAAGCCGTACAAGTCTCTTTTCTCGGATTTTACAATTTCGATTTTAAAAATTAAAAATCCAGGCTGTGAGATTCAAACAGTCACTTTTCACGAATTTGTGCACTCATTTATTAATACTTTTGAGATATCACTTAAAAGGCGCCTTTAAATTTAAGGATTAGTAGTGGTACCTGGATAGGGTCAATTGAATTATAGTTAACCATAACAAGTTGCTCCATTCAATAATTGTATGAGTTATACGGTCCGGAAGACCGCGGTATGTGGAATTCGTGGCGTGGTATGTTTACTATTTTTTGTATGTTGTGTGACATTGTTATGCACGTGACCCCCTCGTAATTTTTTTATATCCATTGTTTCGTTACATAATGTGGCTCGCGTAATGTTCACGCAGTTTGTGACTTTCTCTCTTCAGTTGTTACTTTCGATTTGAGTATATTTCCAGATTTTACCTGTTTATGATTTATAATATTACTACAAGAAGTTTTATCGGGATATATTATCGGATAGATTAGTATTTATATCAATAAACTTGGTAATTACATGCTACACCCCTGCGCTGTTATGTAGCCACCGGTGGCCAACCGTTAGCTCGCAGATTTTTCCGTTATCCGTACGAAGTTTTTTTTTGAAATTATTGTCTCGGATTTATAAAATTAGATTTTAAAAATGTAAAATGAAGGTCATGAAACACTAGTGGTCAACCATTTTTGTGTTATTTTTTTTCTAATCTTTGTTTTAGACCTTAATTCAAAAATTGGAAATAATACGATTGTGGGCTTTATTAAAACGCTTCATTTTCGGAAAGAAAGAAACCAATAGCTTGAAAATTGTAAGACCAGAAGCGTTTATGAATTTTGATTTTTGTCAAGTTCAAATCTATGTGGGGTTAACTAAATTGAATTTTGTTAGGTAGAGAAGTGTTGATTGTATATGAGTTGGGTATAAATGATTTATTTGCCAAACATAGATCAAAAGTAACCCACTTATAAAGACTATTGGTACAAACTAGTTGAGTGACCAGACTGCCATGAACGAGGTTATGTTTGTTGACATTGAAAGCGTGTTGGTTAGGCACGCGAGTATTTGGTCATGTTCGCTGGTACTGAGAAGATTTTGTTAAGCGTCGCGGTTCGAAAAAATACTAATGTATCACTCGACTAGTGAGAACTTTTTATCGACTGGTACGAAACTCGACTGGAAAATGGTACCAGCTCATGAAAAGTACCAGTCGATAAAAAGTTCCACCGCACACCAGTCGAGTGATACCCATCTTAACAACTGTTTTGCGCAAAAAAGTGTTAAGATAATTGAATTTTGTTAAGATAATTGGGAGGTCCTTTGATAAAATAATTGTAAATCGCTATACGTTTCGATTCAAAAAGTGTTAAGATAACCCAAGTTTGTTAAGATAACTGGGTAGGGGATGTACTAGGGGTGTATTTTTGAAATACACACCACGAAACTATTGGAACTAATACCACATTTTCAAAACAAAGTTTTAACTGAAATGTCAATTGTTAATTCGATTAAATTATGTACATAAGCGGACAAAAAATAGTAAACAAATACATAGGACTAAATTTTGAAATCGGCGACCCTTATTTGGAGCAATAATATTTTTCTCGAAAAAAGAGACCCTTATTAGTCGCGACCGACTCTTATTTGGNTTTTTTTAGTATGGCGACATTATTGCCATGGAATTTCTTTATCACACCATTTGCTTATTGGATGACAAAACTGCAGCGTTCTGACTGGAAAAATAAAACAGAAGAGGCCATGCCATTTGAAGATTTAACAGTTAACGTTACCAAACAGCTCCGAATTGGTATGGAAGTTCCAAGTATACCAGAAAATCAAACTTGTTCTGCTGGCGGCTTTGAATTTAATGAGTATCAAAAGTTTTGGAATTCAGCACTAGGTGTCACGACAATGACGACGAACTTAGTATTTTGCTTCATAACGACAATATTAGCGGTAAGTAGGGCGAGCTCCAAAAGTTTCCTCAAAAATTTTAAAACCATTTTTATGTGTCATAGGGATATCCTATGAAAGTTCCATACCTGCACTGGTACTGGTAGATATACTACTCGGCGTTTTACATGAATTTCCGCCATGCTTTCTCCTGAATTTTCTAGATGGCGATATTCGAGTTTGACTATCTAGAAAATACGAAAGAAAAAACGGCGGAAATTCATGTAAAACGCTGAGTAGTATGTATGTCAATCTTTAGGTCTATAGGAGGCACTACTGGAAAACGGAGAAACTGGAAAACGGAGAAACTGGAAAACGGAGAAAATATCCAGTTTTCCAGTTTCTCCAGTTTCTCCGTTTTCCAGTAGTGCCCTATAGGAGGCTTTGACGCCTAAGATTCGAATATGGTCTCGGACCTACGCTAACCGGTATTTTACCTATTTAAACCGGCTTTTCAAGGAAAAAATAGAACTGTATGATAATCTCAGACTGATTTTGTGACATTGTACATAATTATTTCACCCATGAACGGCCTTTAGAGTGGTTTTGGATCCCTTGAACTTTAGAAAAAACTCGATTACCCAACTACAAGTGGCACAATCCACTTTTTCATTCTGGGTCGAATGGTCAAATTTTTTTTTTTTCGATTTTTTTTTGGTTTATTGCTTTTGTTGGAAGTGGGCTCTGGGCGATTTATTATAGTATAGGAACGACTTGCAAAAGTAATTATTCCAGTAACTACGAATTTTGCGTACGAATGTAGCTTCTCTTTCATAATTAGCTCATTTAGCAACTTTCGACTTCTTACTATATAAATTTGGTGTGCCAACCAAGTGGTAAGTCTTGGAGACAGATTTGTGTTGTCACCTCTGCGGCAAAGCATATGCCTAATCAGTCTTACCAAAAATACTATCGTCACAAAAAGTCTGAGTCAATATTGGCGCAAAAAAAGAAAATACCACAAAAAAGAAGTGATGATGGGCTAGAGTTTTTTTCTGATGAGTTTTGTGGCCTCGAGCAGTACAGTAAATACAACTTCAGCTATCAAAGTAACCAGACTACTTTATAGTTCTGTATAAAATCACAAATGTTTGGCAGAAATCGGGCGAAAGTGACAAAATGGAAAATCCAGAACAGCAATTCAGAAAATTATTGTTCAAGATTTGTCTGGAAAAATGCCTTTCATTGAATATAAAGCGCGTTCGAGATGAAAGCGAACCGAACCTACGTAAATCAAAAAATAAATGAATGACTGGAGCCAATCTTGTTATTATGCTGATCGTTGTATTCAGTCTGAATTTCAGACTAGGCCAATTGAGTGTCATAATGTGAAACCGAACATGAGCTTGTGTTTGCATCATTCAAATAAAATAATTTGCTTACTACGATTGCTTTATTTTTTCATTTACGTAGGTTCGGTTCGTTTTTATCTTAAACGCGCTTTAAGTTTCCCGGACCAGGCGTGATGAACTCATCTATTATTTTAAAAATCTAATAGACCTTCAAAAAATTCTAGCGTCCGCTACAGACATTTTAAAAAAGACGATTTAAACACATTTTTTAGTAAATATTCGAGTTCTACGATTTGGTAAAATTAGTTTTCAATTTTGGCCTCACGGAAATATAAAACGTAAGCTTTAAGTTTCAAAAAAAAAAATAGTAGGTGAGTTCTACTCCCCCGGACATCGGTTGTTTCAGCAAAAATTTTTTTGAAAAAAAATGCCCGCCAGTTCGATTCCTCCATTGCGATTACTTAGCCACTAAAGTTCCACGTGTCGGGCCGGTACGCAAGAGTTAATAAGTGTTATTGAGAATAAATTGTCAGTAGCACAAAATATTTTCAGACATAGGTTATTCTATGTTGAACAAAAGGGCCATGCAAGTGCTTTTTTTCAAGGTTGCCATAATAAACACTATCGTTTTCGCTCAGAGTCTAAATTTATCAAATTATTTTATCAAATTTTTTGTCTGATTTTTTTTTTGTTTTACATTATGAATTCAGAAAAGGATAAGTCGAAATGTCCGGTTCATTGGTTGTCTTATCGGTTATTTGATTTGTCTGTCGATAACGTTGCTTATGGTTCGCATCGATAGCGAAGAATGGATTCCAAAATTTTTCGTGTCAACTTTGGTGGTCGTCATTGCAATCACGATTTTTTGCGCAATCTTTCAGACGTCAATTTTTGGACTCGCTGCTGAATTCCCACCAGATCTTGGTATTATGACGGCCGTTATGGGCGGACAAGGTTGTGGTGGAATTTTTGCATGCGTCGTGAATCTGGTTACATTAGGTAAGATTTAGCCTCAAACTGGAATCGAAATAATATATTATTTTTAGCGGCCTTTGAAAGTGCGTTGGATTCGGCTTTTGTGTTTTTCCTCTTGGCAGTCGTCTTTACTATCGCCAGTTTATTTTTGTATGTCAGAATGCCAAAGAACGATTTGTACCGAAAACACATTGTTGAAAAGAGGTTAGTTAAGTTTTTGTCGAAGCTAAACTATATGTATAATATACATTATATATGTACTATATATGATTTAGCCCTTACCCCAAATACGGACGTTTTTGAAACGCCAACATGGTCGTTAATTGTCCTAAAATCTTTATGATTGGAATTTTGGAGACATTTCTCGCTATTGGGAGCGTTCTTTTTGGGTGTAAGGGACTGTACAAAATTGGTCGCCAAGTCTAGTCCAAAACACTATTTGGCGACCATTTTTTGCTCGCGCAGTATTCATAATGGGCCATATATTCATAATGGGCCATATTATTAATGGCCTTAATATATGCCTATTTTTAGTAGTATGGCTCATGACAGCGGAAATTCTCGACAAGAAGAGCCCATGTTGAAAGAAAAACGGAGTCTTTCCTCATCTACAGACGATAACCTAGTTCCTTTCGGTCGCTTCATTTTGACCACCCTATGGCCTTATATGATGAGCGTTTTCCTTGTCTTTGTGGTTACACTCGGTCTTTTCCCGGCGGTCGCAGCTTTTGTGAAGCCCGCCGATTATGATTGCCAAAGTATTTATCACACAAAATGGTTCGTGCCAATTTGGTGTTTTACGCTTTTCAATGTTGGAGATACTGCTGGGAGAATGCTTTCCGCCAAAGTCACCTATCCAAAGCCACACGAGGTATAATAATAAATTGTTTTAAAATCGCCCTTATAACCAGAGCTTGGCAAAGGTTACTTTCCTCAAAAGTCCTTTCGAACTGCCCAGGAAAGTTGAGGAGTTTTTTTTTGGACACATACGACAGTTGAGGAAAGTTTAGCGTTTTTTCTTCAACTGGGCAGGAAAGCTGAGGACAGTTGAGGAACGTTTTATTTTACCTTTCGACTCGGCAGCTATTAATAAGCTAAATCTACACAAATGTATAGTCGACAGTTGAGGAAAGTTAAGGGCAGTTGAGTTTTATTTTCTAAGTCGAAAGAGCAAGCTGAGGAAGGTTGAGGTTTTTTTTTATTCGATTTTTGCCGAGCCCTGCTTATAACCCCAGTCAAATTGGTGGCCTCGAAACATATACTAACCCTGTTTATATTGGACTTTTTCTTTAGGCTGGAAAAATAAGAAATGGGGGGGGGGGGGTATNGGGGGGGGGCTGCACTAGCACTTTTTTTTTTGCATTTTTGGCCACCCCAGTTAAGATATAAGTGAAGAAATTATACACGCCTGAAAAATCGGTTATAATTTATAATAGTGGTGTATAATTTTAGTCGATGAAATTACTCTTTATTGCCATCTGTCGGTTTGGTTTCGTGGTCATTTTCCCGATGTGCAATATTAATCCAGAGGGGCGCAAAACGTCGATTATGTTTGCGTATGACGCCCTTTACATTATTATTCTGGCCCTTATGTCAATGACGGGAGGTATCGTGAGTGGGCAGGCGATGAGTTACGCCGCTCAAATTGCCCCTCGCCATCTAGTGGATGATGTTGGCAATACAATGGGCACATGTCTGGTCGCTGGTCTACTGGGAGGCGCATCATTCTCGTTTGTCGTTTTGAACGTTATGTAAAAAAAATAAAAAAAAAAAACAATCAACAACAGCAACAGCAGCATCCGTGATGAAAAAGAACAGCAACATATCGAACATGTCCTTACTTTGATGACGCGTACTATACTTTTCTACTTTATACTTATTACGTCATTTATTGTTAAAATGTCGCATTTTTATTTTTAATTGCAACGCAATAGAATAAGCCGTAGGTGCGGAGCGTCTGTAACTGAATTACAAGCAAGCCTATTGGCTCATGCTTTTTTATAGGCGCCTACTATTGGCTAGCGTCCTTTAGCCACGCAAACAACTAACCGCGCTGCTTGTAATAAGTACTTATAAGTGCATATAAAGTAACACTTGCCGGGACATTTTGACATATCAATCATTTAACGTAACAAGTTAATCTTTCCGTTAGTTTGTATTTTTAAGCAGATTATATTTCTACTAAAACTCCTACACTAGTTTTGCTCTACCTTGTCTCTGTAAAATTTCAATCATTATTATGAGACTATGATACAGTCATTACTCCTTTTTTGGACGCTCCTTTTTCGGACAATTGCTGCTTTTTCGGACGCTTTTTTTCGGCCAAAATGGACGGTTATAAGTTGCGCCGCAATATGCGGAGAACAAATCAATCAAATCATTACACATTGGATGCTCCTTTTTCGGACGCTATTTTCGACAATCGAAAACGTCCGAAAAAGGAGTAAGGACTGTATATAGTAAATGTTGCAGTTAACTTTTTAAAAGAAGGTTAAAACAAATTAGAAAATGATCCAGAATGAAAGATCCCCGTAAGAAATATTCTAAAATAGTAAAGACTAATATGTTCAAAAAATAAATTTCTTTTACGAATTTTTTTGTTCAAGCGCAGAGCAAATAAAACAAAAACTTGTCTTTTTGAGAAATAATTACGTAACAATGATTCATTACGTAACTTTTATTTAGTTATAACGTTAACTTCAAAAGATAAATCATTCGCAATCAAGTCAGTTTTTACCTTGATTTTGTAGCACCCTACTGTACTGATTAACTCAAAAGATTTTTGACGAATCAAATGGCCACGTTTGCAGTACAAGGGTTTAGGATCTAAAGTGAGTATTCTCAACAATGGTGACTAAAAACTCTTTCTTTCTTTTTTAATATGTATCTGCTTGTAATCCATATGTGCCCAAATACTTTTTTAAGACTAAATTTTGACGAATATTCAAAAAATGTTGCCCTCAATCAATTTTTTTATAATCGTTTTTTTAAGTATCCAGAATATATTTTTGTTGGTCTTCAATGATTTCCATTTATCTGCCGCATGCAGTACAGGGGTGATACCCAAAATTAGAACTTCCCATTTAAGNATCACCAGCAGTTTAGCTACTCGCTATAGATTTCTGAACTACCTTCTTAATTTATCAGACTAATTTACAGCGTATTATGATTTAAATCATCAGTTTCCATGAGGCAACATTTGTTTTTAAAACTATTTTCTTTAGAGAGTTTTCGACAAACAAATTGTGAAAAGCGCTTGGAAACTCATATAATCAAAAGTCTCACCTAGACAACAATTCAATTTTGTCAAAATGTGAATTCGGTATAATAAACAAAGTAAAAACCTTTTAGTTCTTTCGCGTGCTTTTGGATGGATTCGAAAATGAGCGGAATGGCGGACTCAATAACCAAATCTTCGTTTTCGTCCTCGAGCGAAAGTGACCAAATTAAAGATATGCACTCTTCACATATAACTGCATTAGACGATTTATCAGTTAAGATCTTTAAAACGTCCTAAATAGGCTAATAAATTGGGCTCCTTGCTTGAATATGCTAGAACGACTCTACAGGGGGGTTGGTTAAAACTTTTAACTTAAAAGGTCAAGGTCTAAAAAAGTGACTTGACCTTAACCCGAGACCGCGCAGTGGGACCCAATTGGGTCCCGAGCGTCTATTTTAGTGAATATCTCGGATCTGGGATAAGATATACTTCTGAAACTTTTTCTACTCGAATTTTTTATCCTTCTTTTATTTACACAAATATGGATCGTGTCATAGAAATGCGCTAATCNTCATTTTACGAATCCGAAATCTAGAAATAAAAAAAATAAACTGCTGCAAAAGTTACGAACATATCACTCTGACATTAAAAAAATATGTGAATACAAAAATATATTTTAGGGAACAAATTGGGATCTCCCCTGTTATATCAATACTTTACTCCAGTTTTAGCTCCGATCGCGCTTCTTCAATAAGTTCTAAATTAACCATTAAACATACAGGGGGCTTGGTTATAATGTCAAGGTCTAAAAAACTGACTTGACCATAAATGCATTTTTTAAAACTGACTTGACCATAAATGCATTTTTTAAAACTGACTTGACCTTACAACGGCACAAATAGCTGACCTTATAACCAACCCCCCTGTAATTTCATAGATTTTTTTTTCTTAAAAAGACTTGCAGGGGAGGTTGGTCATAACTAATGACTCATTAGTAATGAGTCATAAGGTCATGGTCAAAAAACTGACACGACATTACAATCATCTGAAATTTTTTCCATATGGAAAATTATTATAATAAGCCCTTATTGCTGGGGAAAAATCAAAAAGACATGATTTCTATAAAAAAGAATGTGCGAGCGGGAGTTTTGATCCAAAAATAAAACATGATGACTTGATCTTAAAGCAAAAAACTGACTTGACCTTATAACGGTCCAAAGGGCTGACCTTATAACCAACCCTCCATCTAATTTTTGCAGGAAAAGTCGGTGGGCTCTATAGCCCTATAAGTTATATAGGCTATAACCTTTAGGGCATCAAAAAGGTGTTAGAAATGTCATAAAGTCTTTAAAAAAATCTTACGACCTTATACAGGTCAAACTCTCCGACCTTATAACCTATCCCGTCAAGTTTTTACATGAGTCGTTAATACCTTCAAGTTTGTCGGATGTAATTTTTAGATCCCCCATAGAGTGGTCTTCAATTTCGTCGCCATTTTTATGAAAAGAGCGTAACATTGATGATATTTGATCAGACGGTACCAAACTGGTCGTGTCGATTAATTCCGAGTTCGGCCGGTCGGTAATCATTAGAGTCGAACTTTGAACTCTTAATGCATCATTATGGTCGCTGGCTAAAATGGCGAGCTGAGAATTGATTTGGCTTAATCGTTCATCATCACAAATCGACCCCAATTTAGATAGGACAAGCTCATTACCACGACAGTATTCATTTTCCAGACGTGTATTTATTTTCGCTAGTTGCATTTCTTCGGACTTAAAATCAGGTCCTAAAATGTATAAAGTCACTAAAATGCACGAAAATTAACGTCTCAGGCAAAAACGGTTTGATAAATACAGAGGGTCTGGTTATAAGGTCAAAGCCCAAAAAAATGACTTGACATTAATGAACTCCAAAAAAAAATGACTTGATAAAAAAAAAGTCCAAAAAGATATGATTTCTAAAAAAAAAAATATTACCCGTGTTTTCCCGGGTTGTTCTAAACGTCTATGTCGCGTTCTAAATTTAAACCCAAAAAAAGTGAAAAAAGACATGATTTATCTTTAAAAAAAATGACTTGACCTTATAACGGTCACACCTTGTGACCTTATAACCAGACCCCCTGGACTACAGATCCTAACCGGTTATCGAGATATCACTTATCTTAACACTTTTTGGACCGAAACAGTTGTTAAGATAACTGGTTATTCAAAAAACATATATATGTTGATTATAATCAATTTTAATTTATGTTTGTTTAAAAAACAGGCTTACCTTCATCGTCACTTTCGTCTTCCAATAGACGTTCAATGCGCTGCCGTTCCTCAACGNCGTGTTTGATACTCGTTCCGGCTGAGTAGAACTCTAAATCTGAAAGAAAAGAAAAATTTGTTCAGTTTTTCAAATGCCAGATTTAAAGCGCAAACTGTGTGTTTTTTACTTGATATAAAAAATCAGGTGTTTAAGGCAGATGATCAAGACATCGTTCGCGTAAAACACAAAAAATGGAGAAACCGTGTGAAAAAACTTGTATAAATACTGGAAAGAACAACAAACAAACATGATAAACAATTTTCTTCTTCGATTTTAGAATCCAAGATGTAGTTTGACAGCAAAATTTAAACATAAAAACATAATTTAGATCATTTAATCGGTCGTCTGCAACTGGCCTACTATGCTATCTTAAATATAAGTTCATGCGGTGGCAGTAAAGAGCGCACAGAAAACTTCTTTTTCGTTTCTAAGCGTTTTGTAAAATTTCTCTTTTAGTGTTTAAAAGCATATATAAAAAAACAAACTTTAATTGTATGGCTTTCGTAATCTGAAATTTGGAAGATTTGGTTTGGGAAAACGGCCTGGTTTAGAAAAGCTATCGATCAGATGCATAAAATATTTTTGTTTAAAGATGTTAAATTTTATGAAACTGTGCCAAATGATGCTAACTTTGACTCTGGATACTTTAAATAATATATTTGAACTACTGGAAGTTTTATAACTTACAAAAATAGAAAATTACCGTATGCACGCAATGCCTACCGTGTTTTTAACCAAACCGAAATCTATTTTCTGCCAAAACATGATTTAAATGACAATATCGAGCCTTTTCATCGGAATTGCTCGGTTATACCGTACTGATTTTGAGTTTTGTTATGAACGAGCTATTTATCGCTATATGCGGGTATTTTGGCACTACCTGAAAACGCAGAAAAATGAAATCACAGAAAAAATTCTGCGTCTTCATGATTTTGCGTTTTCCGGTTTCTGCGTTTTCCGTGATTGCTCAACTCTGAAAAACCAGAAACCGGAAAACGCAAAAACATGAAGACGCAGAATTTTTTCTGTGATTTCATTTTTCTGCGTTTTCAGGTAGTGCCGGTATTTTGTGTGGGATTATCTCTTGCTCGCAACAATATCAAAAATCACCCCAGTACATATATGTATAGTTCCCCGTTTTTTTTCAACCCCAGTGATTTTGCCTTTAACTCGTCCCACAACGACTCAGTTGTGGGACTGAGGACTATATATCACAAAACACGTGCTAAAACAACATACACAAAAAGTCCATTTTTTCTAGCTCTGTGCCGACGACTTCAAAAAACTTACAAGTTCGAATTTCACCATGGTGCACCACCTGCTGATTCAAGTAAATGCCCTCGTTGCATCTCAATCTCAAACTGTGTGGAAAGGTAACCTATGCAAAGAAATGCCTCAAATTATGCTCTGTGTTTTCCCAACTGCGTATCTGCAATTAAAAATAAACTCCCAAAGATTTATGAAAGGTAGTAGAGACCAAAACAAAACAAAAAAAATACGACAAATTATTGACACAGATAAGGTTTTGCAGTCAGTAACAAAATATTGCGATGAGAAATAACTTGTGGACGACATTTGTTCAGGTCGTCATTTGTGGTCGCGAAAAAACATTTATGATTTCAAAGTTTTTTTGACCTTAGTGCAAGAAAAAAATGACTTGACCTTAGTGCAAAAAAGATGACTTGACCTTATAGCGGTCACCTTTTGTGACCTTATAACCATACCCCCCTGTACTTTCGCGACCACACCATTTGGTCGCGAATTGTTCAAAATGTGGTTTCGCCACATGGTCGCGAAATGGTGTTTTAAACAAGGTTTCGCGACCATTTTTTTTCTACTTAAAAACAATGGTCGAAACCTCGCCCAAAACCACATTTTGAACAACAATTCACGACCAAATGGTGTGGTCGCGAAAGTACCCTACTCGTTACCCAGAACAAAGAACGAGAATTTAAAGAAGTAAATGATGTTTTAAACCCATCGTCCAGAATAAAACAAAAAACATAACTTACTAATTTTTTTTTGTAAAAAAACTCGCTTGGTCAGTAAAAAAGCCGAAAATGTCTTTTACCGAAACAAATTACCTGAAAAAAAACATAATTGACTTTATACAAAGACTAATGTCAGACCTCATAGCAACTTCCTCGAAGTATTTTTTTACGATTTGCGCATACCTTGTCTGCCAACTACAGGGGGTCTGGTTATAAGGTCAAGCCCCAAAAAAATGACTTGACCTTAATGCACTCCAAAAAAATAACTTAACCTTAGTACAAAAAATAGTCCAAAAAGATATGATTTGCATAAAAAAATATAATACCCGTAATTTACCCGTGTTTTACCCGTGGCGTTCTAAACGTATATGTCGCGCTCTAAATTTAAACTCAAAAAGTGAAAAAGACATGATTTATCTTGAAAAAAAATGACTTGACCTTAGTGCAAAAACGATGATTTGACCTCATAACGGTCACATCTTGTGACCTTATAACCAGACCCCCCTGTACGGCATTTTATGTCAGTTTTTCTATCTAATGCCTTTCAACCAATCACACAAATATTTACATTGTTAGTCGCTCTTTATTTAAAATATCTGGATAATAGTTTAGGCACATATCACGTATAAATTCATCAATTTGACACTCATAAGGTTCGAGTAAACGAACGCCTAATCCAGCAAGATAGCCACCAGTGAGCATTCCATGTGTAGCAGCGAGTGAATGAGGAAAGGTAAAACCCGCCAAATAAATAATAATCATCGCAAAAGCACAGTACAGTGGCCATGTTCGAACAAACGGATTATAAAAGCTTCGATTCGCTTCCAAATACATTTCTCTATGTTTGTCCTCGCCTAAACAAATAAAATATACATATAAATACAGTATACAGTGCAGAGGTCGGCACAAGGAATCCCGCGCCGCGTAACACGGGTCAGACCCGTTCGAATGACACTTTAGACGTTATAATACGTTAATATTAGCAAAAAGTGCCATTTGACACCTTATGTCAGTTTTAAGGTGTCAAATTACATTCTTTTGAATTTTAAATGGTAAATTCGTAATAAGCACCAAAAAGTAGATCGAATGACATGTCGATTGACCCGCTATCATAAGTTTTTAAAATTGAAGGTCACATGACCTTTGAAGGTCATATGACCTTTTTGACCCCAAAATCGGATTCCCCGATGTCGACTTAGTATTGGGGCCAAGTTTCACCAATAAAAAATAACCAATTCAACTTAAAGGTATCAATTACAGATGTTCACTACTTCCCTTTGATCTGCCGCCGGAAAAAAGGGCCATGTGACATGGCCCATGTCTTACACGAGAATGAAGAATTCTCTACCAGTTCCAAAAAAAATTAGGTCGATACCTTTAAAGCTCTAGCGAAAAAAAAGCGACCTATGCTATAGAATAAGACTCACCGTAGAATTTTACAGTATTATATCCGATAAAGCCACCAACTATTCCTGTGGCTCCACCAATACCAATGAGCGCTTTATACCTTCCAAGCACTAGACCGGCCAAAAATCCTCCGAAACAAGCCCCAAGCCCACCAGAAAGAAATACATTTTCTACTTTACTCTGATAATAATACATGATTTGATAAATTAAATAAATCATATCTCAGTTTTAAATTAACTCGCAGGGGGAAGTGTGTGCATATATGCACACGACTTGGTTTTTCGTCGATTTAAGGCATAAGGAGGGCCCGTAGGGCAGAATTGGTATTACTGACCCCCCCCTCAACTTTTCGACAAAAATTCCATTGGCGGTATTTTTGCGTAGGTTGGATATTTCAAACAGCTCTCTAGGTGGCCCTGGTGGCCCAAATCAATTTCTTAATAGTCAGATCGACGTAGTTTGACGAGCTCTACAACTTGGTTTTACCAGTTTTACCAGAATTATTGCGAATTATTGTGAATTCTTAAGTGTGTGCATACGTGCACACAATTTCGCCCCTACGGGTTATCAAAAAGTCCTTCCCTTCAATTAAATTTTGGTCCCGTTAAAAATCGACCAAAGCTTTTTTTGTTTTTGGAGATCGAAAATGTTGGATTGGACAAATACAGCAAGTTCTAGTACTTACGCCGAACGTGTCTGGCATTGTCAGAAAATAATACGAAAGTCCAGCAGTAACCAGTAACCGCCAAAAGTTATATTCTACCAAATGGGAGAAAATTCCAGACTGATTCTTTCGGATGACAAGCTTATTAAGAATAGGCGCACTAAACCTTCTCAACGGAACAAGCCCAAAGAATATTAAGGCGCCACCTAGTATCGAAAACAGTTTACTCTTACAGAGGGTGGTGGCTAGAAATAACAGTTTATTAATTATTCAAAGTTGCATTCAAAAGTTGGTACGTATTTTTAACCCGTGCGCCGTTATTAGACTCGGTTATTTTTTTACATTTTTGCAAAAAAAAAATTGTTTGGAAATCCATAGACGGGGTTTTTTAATCCACCCGGCAATACTTTTCCTACTCCTCCTAGACGAAACATGCTATGAAGTTAATTCCAATTGTAAATAATGCCCAAGGAATGACGCTAGTGCATTGGATAGTAACCAATTGACCCCTTCTAAGGGTCAAATTACAATTTGCTTGAAATGAGCCCTGGTACTCATTCGATCTGATTTTTCACGGCGATCACGACTATGCTATTTAAAAATCAAAAAACCTGAAATTTGACCCCTTTTATATATTATATGATTCATATATGTACCTCTTCTAAAATATATCATTATGTAAAGCACTGCGCCATTACCTTTCACGTTTTTCATTTAGTTTTGATAAGGTTTATACGAGAAAAATTTCTTTATTTGGTTTATAAAGAATAAATAAAAATGTTTGATATTCGTAAAAGTACACCAGTTCTCCGAGTTTCCTTGATTGAAAAACGCTTTAGCTTCAATATACATTTTATATTTATAGTTTGCAATAACCTGACCCTTAGAACCACCCTCCCCTGTAATTCCATAATGGCTTCATTTTCTTTTGTGCTATTATCCCGCGGGTTATAAAGTCCAGATCGATTATTTCTGATTCGATAAATTGAAACCGCGGTTAAAACAGTACCGCCAAATAATAATGCAGCGACCAAGTGATACACTGCACTTTTTGCCCACTGGTAGTTTGATGCAAACCCGGTCAATTCCAGTTGCCTCCAGTGCATATTATTGGTCGCTATTTGACACACCATCGGGGAACGGAATGTATTTTCGTGAAAACCAAAGGATAAAATCCTCTGATGCGGTAATTATGAAAAAACACTTGGCTAGCCAAATTCGTAAATTTTAAATTTTTCTATTGAGACTGCAGGCATTGTTTGATATAAGGTCAAGGTCTGACTTGACTTTATCAGTTATAAATTATAACCATTGAAAAAAATTGTAATTTCCAAAAACAAAAAAAAATGTAAAAAGGCATGATTTCTGGAGAGAAAAAATGTACCAGCATTGGGGGAAGTCCCAAGTCAAGCCTAACCCAAAAAAAAACATGATTTATGTTGAAAAAACCTGACTTGACCTTCTATAGCAATCATAATTGGCAAAACTGGCTTGACCTTATATAGCGGTCAAATTGGCTTGAACCTTAAAACCAACAACGCTTGTATTAATTTGTTCGTCATTTTGGACAAATTTATGAGAATTTTTTTTAAATTTACCTTACTATACACTAAAAAATATACAGGGGGAGGGTTGGGTATAAGGTCAAGGTCGAAAAAACTGACTTGACCTTAATACACTTTCAAAAAACTGAATTGACCTTATACAACTAACCAGAATGTAACCCTTATGTAACTAACCAGAAAATTTTTTTTCTATAATAAGACCTTAGTGCCAGGAAAAAACCGGAAAATTTGTATAACATTTGATTTTCCCCAAAAATTATGCTCTTCACCCGAAAAAAACGTAAAAAAGACATGATTTGAAAAAAATTTTCCCAAAAAGTATGCTACTAAAAAAAAGTGACTTGATCATATAACGGCACAAATGGCTGACCTTATAACCAACCCCCTGTACATTCGTAAAATAGTTGTTTTTCATAACTACCTTTCTGTATTGACTCGTAAATATTTTCTAAACCGTATCCAACTACTTCCTCCAAAACCAACAATGCTTCGACGAGAGCGTAAAATCAGCATGATTTGAATAATTTCTTAAAAAATGCGGATACTTTAATAGTGACTATCATTACTAAATCTAAAAAGGAGAGTAAAATGTATGAAAATAGTTTATATCAAAATACAGGTTTAATATATAAAAAATATATGGCGCATTTCTATTGACCCATTTTTTTTTCTTTGAAGAAATGCCTGGAGGGATATTGTCTGCATTTATTTTCCGACTAGAATTTGTTCTTCAAATTTCTTTTTTGGGATTAAAATGCATTTATAAGTCAATTTCTAATGTGGTAAGGGACGTTTTTAAGTCTCGAAAAAACAAATGGCCGAGGTCGATTTTTTAATCCCGACTCAGAAATTACTTTTTTGGAAGGAAGATCCCGGGAAAACCAAGACATGTATTGACAAACGGTTTTTGGCATGGAACTGGACAAAGTTTTGTGAAAAGTTTTTGGACCGAAAGCAAAACCGCAAGTACCGTCAATTACTGGTTAAAACACAAAAAGTGCCATATCTCGAAAAAAATTCGATAATTTTTTTCGAGATATGACTCATAGATGCAGAATTTTATGGCGAATTGTTTGGCATAGGTGAAAATTTATTCCTATAGGTTTAAGGGGGTCATATAACCCATATAAGAAGCCAAATTACAAATTAATTGTACGGGGACAATTCCCGGTTTTGCTTTCGGACCAACAATTTTTCACAAAATTTAGCCGAAACATTGTCCAGTTCCATGCCAAAAACCGTTTGTCAATATCTGTCTTGGTTTTCCCGAGATCTTCCTTCCAAAAAAGTAATCTCTGAGTCGGACTAAAAAAGACGACCCGAACGTTTTTACGGAAATGTATTTAATCCCATGGCTGAGCAAGTTCTTCGTCGGGCAAACACTTCCCAAAGGCTTCAAGAAGTAATTCTTCCGAAACAACAGAGGCAGTAAAATCCGCAAGTGAAAGTCGACTATCATGGTCAACATCCTGAATAATATTTCTCAAAAATGACCATAAGACCTTAGTGCAAATAATACCATAATACCTTATTACCAGGTGCTTATCTCCCTAAAAAACACAAAAAATAACCGGGTGCGCAGTTATCGACAAAAAACCTTTATCGGGCGCTCAGGGCGTAGGCGAAATAGTGAAAAAAAAAGATACAAAAAAATACCGCCCGATAACAGGACTAGCGGGGAATTGCGCAATACCAAATTTTCATTATCCAATGAGAGACCTGCCCGATAACAGCACGAGTGGGAAATTTCCGGCCGAGTAACAGCGAAGTCCGTACTCAGGGTGCCCGATAACTGCGCAGGGCGTAGGTGGAAAAGTGAAACCTTTTTGGGGATAAACCCGCCCGATAACTGCGGACCCGGTGTTCAATGGCCCGCTTCACTACATACTGGGTAGGGTCAAGTTGACCCGGTCAACGTATTACAAATTTAAAGTACATGGGGTGTCTGCGGTGGTCTTCGCGAGCAAAAATTATTTATGTTGATATAAAACTGACTTTACATTAGTTCAAAAAAGTAAATTTATAACGCTCAAACTGTCAGACCTTATCACCAACACCCTGTAGTTACCATTTTCTTTAGTGTAATTTCCACAAGTTCTTTGATGCCTTCATCGGGATCTTCCTCTGCTGGCTGTTTGATCAAGCAATGTTTTAATAATTGAAACATTTCCTCCCTTGAAATGTAGCCATCGCCATTTAAATCGTAAACTCGAAATGTATCTAAAATAAAGTGTATTGAATGGGCACATGAACAATTTTCATTGAAAATATTGCGCCGAAATTAATTTTAAATATGTTTTCCACAAAAAGCACATGCTTTTTTTTTTTTGATTTTGGCTGACACTTTATTTTCCGAAATAAAGATTTGTTTTACAGGTGTGTACAATGGTGGTGCAAAAATAACAGTTTTAATGGCTGATGAGGTTGCCTGCTGATTTTCCCAAGCCGAAGACGATCCAACGTGACGACGCAGCAGGGCTTGGATGAGAAAAAAGGGTACAGAAAAAAGGTGACTTCAACCTCCGATGATCCGGTAACTAGGCAGCGGGAAACGCAAACGAAAAACCAGGACCACCGCCAACCGACAGCCACATTGCAGTCCACCATAAACACGAAACGCCATCCATTACTAGAAAAAGGTTTAGAAAAAGTTAAAAAGTAACAGAGTGTTTTAAGAGTTCAAAAAATTTAATGTTATAACATTGTATATCTGAAAAACTTGTTTGTAAAAAATGTAAAATCTTAGAAAAACAAAAGACTGTTAGTGAATAAAATGTTTAAGACAATTATCAAATGGAAAGATACTACATAAAATCATGTCGTATATTACATAGGTGTATGTTTTTATGAAAATATATTAGTGCATACGCAGACCGCATGTTATACAGCTTGGCTTTAATACCTGAGTAGGTGAACGGATGATGTCATTATTTTTCAACCGCTGAGTGATACTAGCATCACTTGTAAGAATGATTTGCGGGGGTTTGATAATTTGAGAAGACTCAGCTCGGTCTAGAAAAAACCCTACACTGACGCCAACCTGGCATAATGCTAGTCTACGAGGAAACGGGTTCTCAACCCAGTCCAGAAAAAGACCTGTCTTAATGACATAGTTGTAATTTGTGGTTTCCATGAAAAGGACCAAAATTTTGTCATATAGGTTCTTAAAATCTGAAAAAGCAGAGGGGAGGGAGAACGAGGGTAGAAGCCAGGCTACCGTTTTGGGCGCAAAAGTGACTTTTGAGTATTTGTCAAGGAACACATTAAGTTCAAGCCAAAAATTTGCTAATTTGAGTATATAGGGCTTAGCATGAAACAGATTGATGATATAATCAAAATTAGCGCCGTTATAATGCCCCCATATGTTCGGTAAGGGGCCTGAGGTAACGCCGGTTTTTTTGGCCAAAACTTTAACCATTATTGGGCAGGTTATGAGCGTGTGTAATGGTTTGATTCTATTAAAAATGAAATCGCGTGTAGATTCCGAGCATTGATCTTCATCTGGCAGGGTGATGCCGTATGAGAACCATATATTAGAAATATCCTCAAAACTCTCACTGGTAATGTGGTACTTGAGATGCGCGACATTAACATATAAATGTTTATCAGTCATATCTGAAAATTTCTTACGTTTTAGTAGAATAAGTTATGATGTTGATGGAGCAAATAGGCCACCCGAGCCGCTAGTAACAAGGTTGCATCCCCCGACTGTTGAATTGGAGCGTAAAGAAGAGCTCTAACGGTGTTAACGTTTGTGACAAAGCCTTGTATTTCGACCATACGGTCAAAAGGGACATCATCACGAGACACCGCCCCATTTGGGGGAATTTCAAAATTAATATGGCCGTCACCTACAAATAATTGAAAATGTCGATTCTGTCGACTGGTAACCCTTCCTCTAATTGTTACATAACGGCCTTGATAGGCAATGAGTGTGGTGGAGCAAACTAAAGGCCGGGGTCCTCGTCGCCATTCAGGTAACGCCATTAAAAGGGGGTCAACATCACCGAGCTCATGCTCATCTAGTATATGATTCGGTACGTTCATATTGAGCTTGGAATCTAAACCTGATAGAATAATAACTTCAAAACCACAGTCGGGCTAATGACAGAAAAAACACACAGTGAAACCACAGAAAAATACGGCGGAGGCTTTGTAAAGATATGGACAATCCGTGACCATTTTAATAGGGGATTTTGAATTTGTTGGAAAAAAACCCAAATAAACGGTCCCGGTCTGTAGCTAATATTTGAAGCCAGAACAGTTTGACATTATGTTTAAGCACTAAACGACATAAAAGATGAACTGACCTTTTTTTTATGCCCCTTTCTAGTTTTTATATTGGAAAAACATGACGTCGGAGTAAGTCGAGCATCTGTTGGATTGGGAGGAGTGCTCGCCAGTAATGTTGAAATTCGTTACGTTCCGGGGTCCAGGTATAGTGTATGAAAGAACCCATAACTGACCGGAGGTAAGTCATGATAGCGGCACGCTCCCGTTGTCCGTCACAGAAATTTCCGGAAGTAGCATGTTTTCGAAAAAAATCTAGCATGGCGTTGTTAAAGAGCCAGCTGATATGCATGCTGTAAAGCGTAGGTTTAGCAGGCGACCAGTATTTGGCCACAAAAACCTGCCCGACCGCATCAGTATCTCGAAAAATAGCGGAAAAAGTCTTGTCCGGAAGTTCCATGAAATGTTTTTCGATCTGGAGACATTGATATGTAAGCATGTACAAAAAGCCCCGGTGATAAAAAAGGTACAATTCATCAAAAGTGTCAAACTGTTCCTCGGCATGAAGTTTGAGTGCACCAAGAGCTTGCTCAATGTGATTAGGGGTGATTGTTTCCAAAGCCTCCACCGCATCGTAAATGCCACAAATCATTTTTATCTCTTTGATCATAAAAGTCTCTAGACGGTAGTACTCCGAAATCATGCGATAATTTTGCTCCCGATCTTGTGGAGACGGGTTATCGTTTTCCATTTTGCAAAATCACAAAAATTAATTTTAATGTTTTGCTGCACGAACAAGGACACAAAAACAATCTTTGCCTAATAATAAAAACAAAAACATTTGTTTCGGTTCTAGTGACGGATATTATTTCCAAATTGGTCTAGAAAAGTACGATTTATTGTTTAATTATGAGTCATGATATGGAATCCGGCAATACTTTTATATATGGGATTAAAGTTAAAATTTCCTTGTTTTATTAATAATTTATAGACTACCGCTTATATGTTTTGTGACTAATGTATGGAGGGGCAGAATAAAGTAACTTTCAAAAAATGAACACAGAACTGGGTACCTTGAACTAATTGTAAAAAAAAACGTGTCTCACTTTTAAGTCAATGTTTAACCCGGATGGAACACGGTAATTGATATTGCATGAACAATCCAAAGAAATCGGAATAAGCTCTTAAACATTAATAATATCAAATCTTGAGAAAGAAACCCATTTGTGTTTTTTGGAGTTTAACACTTTTTATCGTGTTTTATAAAAAGTTCTAGAATTATTTGTTTTTGTTATAAAAGTGGCACAAAGACTGCAGACCGACACTTGTGTTTTGTATCTCGAAAACACGAAAACAGATAGCTTTTTTGGAAAAAACGATGTTTGGTGTGATTTTGAATTTAGGCGTTCCGGAGTTAACTCCGCCAACGGCTCAACGGGCGGCCGAGCAGCAACTACGCGAGATGATTCAAGGGTTGTTGAAAGTGATTTTCCCGAGCCGAGATTTCGTAGTGCCGTATTCATTGGATGCAGCGGCCTTAGTTCGCCTTTTGAAAGCTGAGGCTGGGCTGTTTAATAAAGATTTAAGCCGCCGTCATTATGAGGTAAGATGCCTATAGGATAATATGAAAATCGGCCGCGAAAAACGTTTTTAGTTCCAAGATTATTACTATTAATTATTAAGATTTTACGCAATTGGGTCATAAAGATATGCAATGAATGGCCAAATGTGGCGGTAACCGCAGCGGATGCTGACACAATCGGTCATTTTAGAAGCGCACGGGTGTCTGAAGACAAGTTTTCGGGCGTTCGGGATGCTTTGAAGTTATTTTTGTACATGGCTGCTCCGAACGAGGGGGATTTATCCGCCAAGGCGATGGATGCCGTTGAAAAAGGCCTGGAACAATACGTAAGTACAGTCCCCAGCCAGTCATAGAACGCTCCCTCATTGAAAGTTGACTCCTTTATCGGTCGTTATTTCGGTGAAAGGTCATTTTAAAATGACTTCTGTGATGACACGCGTATCATTTGGACGCTATTTCCAAAGACCAATGACTGTATACTTATGTTAATGTTAACTCTAGAAACTCGCAAAATGTAGGAAAAAATGGGATTTTGAGTAAGGTGCTGCCCCCTGCCGGAGTAAATAGACTGTATGCACTAAGGCATATTTAATTTTTGTCTCAGACAACTGAGAGTTGTGGCCATGGGTGGGTTTGAACCCACGACCTTCCGCTTCATAGCCGGACGCATAGCCCACTGCGCCATCCCATCTAATGAAAGTTTCGTGAAATAGTTTCATATATTACAACACTAAAAACTTGCAATTTTAATGACAGAAAATTCTAATGGGTAATAGACTTATGTCATAATTGATATGTTTAATTTTGGACATATATGAGTTAAGGCAAAATCGACTGCTTTTATAGATACGGTCAAATCATGATGATCGAGAGTTAATTTTAATAGAAATTAGGGCTGACGCCCTACAAAATTTGGTAATGTGTACTATACCAGGAAATTGCTAAAACGATAACTTAACTTTTACATAGTGAAATATTGTCACGGAACTTGTAATGGGGGAGTATCATTTTTGAATGTTTTTATTTAATAGGGAAGAAAAGACCTGCCATTAGCAGTCTATAGGACATTATGGTGTTTAAATCGTTATTGATAATATGTTAAGTTTACGACTGATTTGGTGGAAAATTTGATGTTGGAACCGGGCTCATACACTGAATTGCTCACTTTGGCCGATATTCAACATTTTGAGGAAAGTGTGGGTTTGACCGAAAAGGAAATAATGGTACGGCTATTGCCTTTAACCATGCGTCAAGCATATCGAAAGCGTGAAAACTATGACGTGTTTGGGGATTATAAAATCACCGGACCCAATGCTTCTAAGTGGGAACGCGATGGGCCTTCTATTAGAAAGGCGAAGGAGCGAGCACTGTATTTCCAAAATAACGTGACAAAGGGAAACCTGGAACTGCTTCATTATATGTGTCTCAATCAGAACGCAAGCTTGATATGTTATCATGGTTGCGGAGCTGGGTATGTAATTTCTGATTTATATGTGAACCGTACGTTTTAACATGAAAAAAAGGTCTATATTATTTGTTTGAATTTGATAGGATAAAAACGATAATTGACGAAAAAAACTTTCGAAATGAACTAATGGTTGTGGTTTTTAGCTTTGAGCTTTGTTTTAACTCCTATGGGTTTTTGGATTTAGCCGGTGATTCTAATTAGGTTTTGTTTTGGCGAAGGAGTTGAAAAAAGATAGAATATACCTAGTAATTCATGCATTTAAGGCGTTGCATGGAGACATGTGGCAATAGCGATTGTTTGTTGTTGGAGGACGGGTGCCGCCGCCGGATGTTCACCATCAGTGTGATGAAAAATTTGGCCACGTCCATTTGGACGCAATTAATTGCTGTATCTCGGCAATTAACCTCGATCGTGACCCGAGCTGCAGTCCAAGATGGCCATTATGTCCTCGTTGACAAGTACAACGGTAAACATTTAAATTTTTAAAAAAAGTTTTGCATATTTAAGAATTACAGGGGGTTGGTTATAAGGTCAGTCATCCATGTCGTTATGAAGCCAGGCTATTTTTCTACGCTATGATCAATTCAGGTCAAGGCAACTTTTAAATCATGTCGACTTTTATTCCATAAGATAGTGGCTGGTCAATTCAGACTATTTCGTTATGTCTTGTAAAATTAAGCATATCATATCCACCAGACCAATCCTGGCAAACTTTCCAAACGTTAAAACATGTTTAAACTTATCAAAAAACAAAAATACGGAAGGATGTTCCAAATCCGGAACCAGCGGTTTCTATATTTATGACCTCAAATGCGTGATCTTGCTTAAAAATTATTCGGTAGGGCAAAAAGTCATTGGGGATGGATATGTGTACGTTGTTAGTGGATTTGGCCACAACAGCACTGTTAAGGGGGTTTCTCCCTTGCGTTGTCTGTTGCGGTTATTATTGACTCTGAGTGGCATTCGATATGAGACTGACCCAGGAAACGCTGGAACTCTACGCCTGTTTAACCCGTCATTGACGAAGGCGCGTTGCACCATGCTTGCGACCATTCTTAAGAGCCGAATGGGAAAGTTGAGCTTGACCCCTTCTCATACGATTAGTGCTCAGATGGCACCGCGTTATATGCCAGCGGGTGAACCAGGTGAATTGAAAATTAGCAAAATTTTATATTTGCAACTTATTATGGAAACTTAAGTCGAAGTCTGGCACCCCCTTACCTCTAAGGTACTGGGTATCTTTGTTTTTAAGTATCGCCCAATATGCGGTATATATCAATGTTTTAAAGGAAGTTTTATTTACTTTTTGCGTTATTATAAGCGTTATTTTATAAGCGTTATTTTGCGTTAAATTATAAGCGTTATTTCCATAGTAACTTGTTAAACTCAGAAACAAAAAAATATATTTGCGTTAATGGTTTTTAATTAGAGCCGTCGATCTCTTTTACCGCTGATGATTTGGCCCTTGGACATACGGAATATGTAAACATTCAAGCCAAGGCTTTAGAGGCTTACCGACTGTATGATCCAAAAGCGTCGGTTGTACAAGTTGTGCAAAAAATCGACGTGGCTGTACGTGGTCGTTTACAGGGGTTTAAGGATTATGGGCTGACTTTGTCTGAGATGCAATATCATGCGCATGATCATTCATATTACTACCAGATGGAGCAGGGGCACTTTACAGCTGACCGAAAGAGTCGAGAGAACCCAAATTTCGTGGGATGTGGCATGTGTGTCGAACAAACATGCCCTTATAATGCTTCGGTGAGTGCATAAATGACTAAACTAGTTTGTTTTTTGAAGGCTTGATTGTATAACCTATTTGAACTTGACTGATTAATAACACTTTACAACAAAAATACATAGAAACACACACTTTTGCAATACACAAAAATACCCAGAAAACACACTTTTGCTGTATGTTTTTATTAGAATCATAACCAGACCTATTTTTAGGCGTTGGCTAACTTGGACTTAGTTATGGCTCAGGTCTTGGCTGAGGAATCGACATGGAAAAAGGCCTATGATAATCATACTTTCTTGCCCAATGCTAAAATGGCGGAGAATACGGTTATGTTTGGCGTGATGCCCGAAGAATTTGAGGGCAATTTTCGAACCGTCTATGGTCGTTTAAGCTGGGGACTGGAGAAACGTACTCTATCGGAGTTGTCCCATGCATTAGGTAATTTTAAGTCGAAATTCCTAAGACTAAGCCTTTCATGCGGATAAAAGTAATTTAATTAATGACCTCTTAATAACCCCTTGTTTAAGGATATGCTGGAAATGAGGTTCAGACCGCACTGGCTCGTTTTGGTGAGTCAAAGACGCACGTTTTGGATGTGTTAAAAATGCGCGAACAAATTTTTGTTGATCACGAGGCCAAAAATCCAACATTTCGACAGAAAATTTGGATTAGCCGGGTGGCATTGCACGCTTTCAAAAAACAGTTGGGCTTGGTGAAACAATTCACCATGAGTGATGGAACCGTAGTTCATTATTCCGAGTCTATGATTCTGCCGTTTGGCGGAGTGTCTAAATTGTGGGCCCCTACTGTAACCGTAGGTGAAATGCCTTCAGTTCAAAGTGAGGAAGAGATGCTTGCCTTGGATGAATTGGAGCGAAATGCTCGTATATAATCAGACTTTACCGACCTGTAGGGTGTCCTAATTGTACATGTATTCACTTTTAAAGATTTATTTTAATTTTACACCCAGAATCAAATAGCTTTCACAAAAACTACATAATCAAGTATATCAACTTTCATATTTAATCAAGTGTTTATCCATATAATCCCCTATGTGCAACTTGCGTTATTAATACAACTTTGAATTGGAGCTTAATACGATGTCCGAGTCCGATTGAAACTAAAGTTAATGTAAAGTAAAAGAACGTTAAAATTGGGCTCGGACTAAGTTTTGTTTTGAAAAGAGTTTTATTTAAATCTGATGCTACAAGTGGTGGTCACAGGTGGAAGAAACTTGATATGTCAGTGAGAATGGGCTTTCGGTTCAGTATGGGCAGGTAGTAGATTTAAACGGCTTGGTAGGGATTGGGGCAATTTTGGAAAGCCACAATCCATGCATTGATACCATTTCGGTCTTGTGTGGCATAACATTGAGAAATGTCAATTGCTGCATCAGTAAGAACATCATAGAGATTCTCAAGATCATCAATATTTTGAGAAAGCGCCTGTACTTCAATCCGACCTGTATTTGGAACTTGAATGCGCTCTAAGATAGCTTCACATCGGGCTCGCATATACTTGAAGTTGTCCGTGATGGGCAGTCTAGCTTTTGTTTTCAGAATTTTGACATTTAACATTCATGGGGGTCTGGTTATAAAAACATGTGCGAGAGCAATAGGAAGGGAACCCCCAAAAAAAATTAACCTCGAATTGTAGGGCCAGCTAGGAGTAATTGACTCAACCCTGTGAATCTCATATGAACAATTTTACCTTTACAATAGTTTCAAAAGTTAAGAAACTTGACCTGAAAACAACCACAAGAAAAAGACTAACCCGAAGTATCTCGTTGTATTTATAATTAGAACATTTCATATTATCGGAAAACAAATTTGAGTTCGTAGTCCACAAAATTGTCACAGCTATCGATGAATTCATTGATATGTCGGTGTAATGATTGTAATCCAGCCAAGTGATACGTTTTCCAGTCAAGGAATTCTAAGTGGTCAAAAATAGCGTCCATAATCTAAAGTGAATGAAAGATAAGGAAAAGCTTGAGTTTTATGGTATAAAATAATCAGAGCTCATTAGACACAAAACGTTGATAATCAATGAAAAACTGAGTCAGATCTTCTGGATTATTAATTTCCTGCATTGTGGCTCTAAGGTGCGCTCTAAAAGTTTTTCGAACATTGGCACTCCGAGAGAGCGCAGCCTTGTTCATTAAATCGACGAAAAGAATGGCTTGGGTAACATATTTAAGCGAAGGTTCAGCAAGTCGTTTAAGATTGAAATTAATGAAAATGCGTAATATTTCTGTAAGACATCCTATTTCGGACCCAAAAATGGTTGTAAATTGAGTAGAGTACTCAGCGCCGATATCAATTTCTTGTGTGAGATTAGTAAGTACGCCCTTAAGTTCCCGAAAAAGGTCGTTTAAAAGTTTGGTGTTAAGATTTTTATCTGGACCTTTAGTTTTTATTTCAAGCGGGGGATGGTTGATGCATTTGTTCAAAAGGTCCGAAACTGATGCAAAATGGGGCTGACTATTACTAATAGTTTGCAGAAATTGGGTAAGGTGAAGCATAGTGTTATAAGGCAAATTGCCTGCTTGAAGATCGTTTAGCAGGGCAAGGCAAGATATGGGCAATGTGTTTGACGGGTCAGAAGGCGCTAAAGAACAGACAAGCTTCCGCGCATGGCACTGAAGACTTTCAGTGATGTTTTTTGCGGGTTTTGGGGGCGACATAATATCTTTAAGCGTACGATTAATTTCAGAGTTCGCAGTTTCGACTTGTTTTTTAAGTTGTGAATTTTCGGCTTCAAGACGGAGAATTTCTTCAATTAATACCTTTGTGTCTTCAGTATTTTTGACATAGCCAACGCGGGGTACTAAAAATGTGTCAGCATCACTGGGAAGCGTGTCATGTATGGGGAGCGAGTCAAGCGCTGGGAGATCTTCCGGAATAATAATGGGCGGGGAGGTTTCTTGTACTGGAGAGGAAGTGGCTGGGATATTTTTATTGGCGACTGACGGCTGAGAGTCGTCGGATGGTGTAATGTCTAGCGTATTGAAAGGAGGAAAGACATCAGATTCCATAGACTCATCAAAGATGCGTTCTAATTCGGCCTGTTTGTATTCCTCGAGCCATCGTTTAGCTGTGTTAAAGGCTGCCATGGCACATTTGTTTAACCACGCCTGTTTGGCACCGTCAAGACCCGTTTTGCCAGTAATTGTCCAGTCTTTATCAGAGACGTCGGTAGTATGTGTCATGGCCCATAGAATGTAAAATCGACGATATCCCATTTCTATCATAAGTGTTTTTATATTTATCCTGTATAAGATTTAGACTTATTTAGCAGGCCCGGCTGTACTTGTTCATAACATACTATATGACCTGGACATTATTATATTTGCATCAAACATATGATCTACTAGAAAACATAATTCTCATTGAAATCTAAAACTGAATCCGCCGAAAAAAATTCCACAATAATTTTCATGTTATTGTTATTGATCCTCAGATACAATTATTATGCTATGTTATTTCTAAAATTTGTTTCCAAAAGTCTCGACAAATGGCTCTGCATTCATTTTGTACTAGATCCATTTACTTTTCTCATATATTAATTCAAACGGTTTTCCGACACATTCGGTGCCTATACTGTACATCTAAACTAATAAAACACTAGCCTTCAACACATCGCTTAGTAAACAAAAATTGTTTTGAGAAAAGAGCTACTCTATGTTTGCGAAACCAGGGAATGACTGACACTATATTCGGTAAGGTTGGATGAAAATAATAAGCCCATGGTTGAAATGATGTGTTTGGCTCGAAAGACCAGCCGCGACTGGCAATTTCTTTTTTCGTATATTTGTATCGACCAATTTGCGCGAAAGCCACGCCTTTAAGGTATACATCAATTGGAAGGGCGGCCCATAAGCAGCAGGATTTATCAGTTTCTTCTAGGATTTTATTGAAGTCAGTCTCATTGACAGCTTTGGTGACGTAATTCGTCCGAGTTTTAAGCTCAACAATATATCTTTGGGTGACGCAAAGTTTGGCTTGAGGCACAACCGCTAAAAGGTAATTTTTAATTTAGTCATGAGAGTAATTTCGGCCGTTTGGACCTTGACAGCCTGTAGCATACACATTGCGCGCACCCATAACTTCTAGTATCATTCCATCGAGTTTAGTCAAAGAAAAATCGGGTGAGAGTTTATAATTTTGAGCAACTAGGCGAGAGCTGAGCTCGTTTACTTTTTGTTCTAGGTTGAGGAACTTATGTGAAATATCTTCCTTACTTTGTTGATTGTGAATTATATCTTTCATTTCACAGCGCGTACAATCATTATATTTGCCGCTGCCAAGTCGATGTTGACATTTATTATGGAAGAACAGGTCTAATGCGTCATTGAAATGAGTAGTGCCGAAAATGTTCTTTAGCGAGTCGGGTAGTGTGTTAAATTCTTTAAAAACACAAAAAGGGAATGTATTTTTCTTGTCAGTGATAGACATATGTTTGCATGTATTTGCATGAATGTCAAAATATGGAATTCTATTTCCCTCATCACGGCACTCAAAATCGTAACGAGGTGCGTTAAAACTCTTAGAACTTTGACCAAAAACTGGTTTATCGCCGTTGTTATATTGACATGACCTGTAAATGATTTTACTTAATTTGATCGGTTTTTTGGAGATAAAAATCTTATTAAAAAATTTAAGCTGTAATCGCATGTGATTGTTGTGAAAAGAGAGCCATTTGACTCTATTAAGTAGGGACGCGATAGAAATACCACGACGTTTGATAATTGGAACTCGGAGAATGTCGAACAGTATGGCATTGACTAAACTCTGTATTTTGTTATATTGACTATTTTTTAGTCGTGGAATGATACAGATCACATAATTAAGTGTTCCAAAAACATAGGCATAAGCAACTCTAAGGACACTGATTTCGGAATCTAAGTCTTTCAGGTTATTCACTTTCTGGCGGATTTGAATCATTTTGAAAATGATGAAATCATATTGTTTGTCAAATGATAGTTTTGTGTCAAATTTATAGCCTAATAAGGTCGTATGCTCCACTCTGGTTATAAAATCATTCTGGGTCACCATAAACGAGGTTTTACTGTAAAACTTACCGAAACTAAGAAAATTACTTTTCATATAATTAATTTCGATGCCCCCATCGTCAAAATATTGGATCAAATTGTGTAGCGCGTCGCGGATGAAATCATCAAAAACGTCCTCGGAATCGTCCGGTCGCGATGTAAAAACTATTGACAAATCATCAGCGTACATATGAAACTGAATACGCTGATGAGACAAGAAAACCTTTATACCGTCCATGACGGCATTGAAAAGGAAGGGGGAGACGGGCTCCCCCTGCGGGACGCCGAGTTTGGGAAGGTCAAACGCATCGCTTTTTTCGCCGTCATGGACGATAACTCCGGTACGGGTTTTTAACAATTCATAAAAATAATTAAGGGAATTAGGATGGACAAAGTGTTTAAGAATATTAATTAGAACTGAAAAGGGTGGTGAACCGAATGCGTTACGACAATCGATGAGAAACACAAGGTTATAAACATTTTTGGGCACATCTTTCAGGTCTAAAAACAAATTGGCTAAACAGGTATGGGTTCCTTTTTGCTTTAAAAATCCGTGTTGGTGCTCAGAGAAAAGGTTTTCTTCTCTCGCGTATCTGTTTAATGAGGCACTTACTGCTTTGCCGATATAGGAACATGAACTCTTGGGCACCGAAATTCCACGAATATCACCGAGCCCTAACTTGGGATTCTTTTTCTGAATAGGTACAATTTTGTTAATACGATTTGTGTCTAAATAAATGCCAATAAGCACGTCCGAGACGTAAGCTGAATATAACAAATCTGAAAAGTCTGCTGACAGAAAAGATAGGAAACGTTTATTAATGGCCGTGTTAAAACCCCTTGTATGGGTCCTTAAGGACAAAATGCACTGTTTGATGGAATCATCTTTAGATTTACCATTCCATAATTGCAAATAATCTTCGAATCGGAATTTATTTTCTGGGACTGGGACTTTATATTTTAGATATATATCCGAGAATTCTAATCTCGTAATTTTCTCAGAGGCTCCTTTCCATTGTAACTTAGAAAAATGGTCCGCGATTTCTTGGGCGGAAAATTTAAGCTTATGTATATCAACCCTGGTCTTAGGCATCAATCGTTTACTTATCTTAAAAAGATCATTGTTGTCTAATACGTAACCATCTTTTCTGTCCGTAATGGCAAGTCTCATGTCAGATTTTAATGACGAATTAAATTGTTTTTTAATGAGATTTTTGTATTCAATAAACAGCTTAGATTGCGCAAGGTTTAAATTTTGTTCTTCATGAACATATAAAGCAGACAGTAACATGCGTAATTCGTTTGTGGGTTCTCGAATCATTGGTTTGATTTTGGAAATGATCATCGAAATTGATGTTTCAGGCATTATGAGATCGCACATTATGTTCATGTTTGAGAAGAGTACTTGGGACATTGCTTCGTTTTGGGAGAGTTTATATTTGGCGCGATTAATTGACGTTTTTTGACCGGCCAGGCTGTCTAAATATAATAATTGAGCTGTGTATGATATGCTGTCGCTGAACCAACATTTAGCTCTAACTATAACGTCTTGGATCTTAGGTGAGATATAAGCAAACATAATTTTGGAAAGGATGAAAATTTGCCAACCCGACATTTCCGGTCGTTTGAAAATAGTGATAGGCGTATTTGTGAGAAACGTTTGCGAAAGAGTCATGATCAGGATTTTATGACCATCATTCGGAATTATGGACCCTGGCATCATGTGAAATTTATGCTTGTTCAGGTTTTTGTATAAGAAAATATCAATTGAAGTACTAGATTTGCCCCGGAAAAACGTATTTCTCCCTTTAATTTCGTTCGTATAATAGGCCGTAATTTGATTAAAGTTAGCCACAA
Organism: Oikopleura albicans; assembly: GCA_004367875.1. Classification (NCBI taxonomy): domain Eukaryota; kingdom Metazoa; phylum Chordata; class Appendicularia; order Copelata; family Oikopleuridae; genus Oikopleura; species Oikopleura albicans. The sequence continues at coordinate 128,735 of SCLG01000658.1, forward strand.
AGGAGCCCTCACCTGGACGCGGGTTAATGATGTCTGCATTGAGATCACCACACAGTATTGAAGGGACTTTAAGTTGATTTTTGACGATGAAGCATAATTGCTTGAGAAAGTCAAGTTGGATACAGTATGGCTCATGCGAATTGGGACATGTAGATTGTAAATATTTGAGTTTGGGCGAGTCTTTGCCCGGTCGGTAAAATGTAGTGAGTTGAAGATGCAGATCTTTGTCTTTTATAAAAATACTGGTAAATGGGGCTTGGACTGTAATTTGTTTGACATTTTGGATTATACGGTGATTTACAATGATCGCAGAATAAATTTTATGATGTGTAATTCCCTTTCTAACATATATTACGGGTTTGTGGAAAAAAGCTGAAAAATCTGGGAGTAGGCGTATTCCGTCTGTATAAAATCGAGCATCATCATCTAGCTCTTGGAGGCAGAAAACAGCTGTATCGGGATATAACGTCAAAAGTTTATGTAATTGGTAGGCAGGTTTATTTAGATTTACCGAAACGATTTGAAATTTGGAATGAAAAGTGTCAATTTTGGGCGTAGGCACCAACATTCGTAAATTAGGCAAAATGAGCGTATTTGGCCCTTGTTTTATTGTGATTTCTGAATCAAAATAACTATTTTTAACTCTGGTTTCCAGTAAATTTTTAGGGCTACGATAGGTATCAGGAAGTTTCAAGTCTTTAACCAAAAGTGTGTCTGCAAAACGTGGGAGGAAAGTATCACACATGTTATCTAAGTAATGTTTAATTTTGTCAAACAATTCCTTGTTTTGTACTTCGTGTCGGGCCAATTTTTGGTTGCCGATAAAAAGAGTGTCATCAGAGACTTTGAACTGGATAGAAAACGCATGTGTTTGAACTTTGGAAAATAAATTTTCAGCTAATTGGAATTCCAAATCTTCACGTTCAGTTTGATTAAAATTAATGAAAACGCGACTATTTTCAATTGGAGACAGAACGTCATAATTAATTTTGCTCTTAGGGCTTTCATTATAGACAGAAGAACATGTTCTGTATTTGGAATTCCGCCTAAACTTTCCTAATTTGCGGGCACATTTGTAACAGGAGGAGATGGGTATAAAACAGCATGGGCGTATGGCGAGATAAAAAGTTGCGTTGAAATTGTTGATGGGCGTGCCACAGAAGTTAACTGAATAAAATAATGAGAAAGGGCATTGAGTCGTAAAAGAGTATGATCTGGCTTTATTCTGGCCGTTAAAGTTATTTTGACCGCAAATTTCAATCCGAGTGTGCATATGAAACAAAACCCACCTAAGAAAACTATTTGCCATTTTTATTCCTTTGGCCCGTGCTGTGGCTTGGGCGATAAGAATATCGAGATATTCATGGACTTTTCTGACTCCGGCATGATATCGTTGCGCACCTACAACATCATATATCTTGGAAATTTCCAAAAACAGGCCCGCCGATACACGAGGAACAATTGAATCCCAGTCTCGGTATCTAAGACCAATGGTTTTAAGCATTTCGCAAAATTCCACTTCTTTTATATGGACTGTAAGGCGCCACAGTTTGATACATAGAAAATAAAGTTCGATTCTATCATCTTTTCGACTAGGGATGCCTTTCCATCCGTCGTATAATAGTAAAGCGGCAGCTAATAGGCGATCTGTATGCATAAGGGCCATACCGAGCCAGAAAGGAAATTGCTCTCTGGCGCTGAGACGAACACGTGTGCCTGCTTTGAAAATTTGCCCCATACGTTTATCAGCAATATCCTCATCTGTATAATATTCGATATAAGCTGGAAATAAAACCAGTTTTTTGTGGGTAGCCAAACTGCCTGGAAACGCCTTTATGATTTCTTCGGAAATTCCTTTAACAATAAGTAGACGTTGTTGTGTAACCGTGTAGGGAACTTCTATTTCCGGATGTTTCAAACATGAATGAAAGATGTCCGCAACTGTTCGAAAACCTTGTAATGATGGGTCATTCGAACATACTCCCGGTACGTCGAAATCAAAATCGTCCAGTGAGATATCATCGCTGAGAGTATCGTCAACTTGAAAACCAGTAGGACCGATGACGTCAGTAGTGTCAATTGCAATTGTACGTTTTATGAGTGCCCTCATATTTTCTGTCAGGTCAATTGGTTTCATAGACATGTTTTTGTCAAGAGTTTTTTCCAATACCGATCGATTTTGGAGAAGTATACTTTCATCCGGTGTAGAGTCATTAAAACTATCACTAGTTTTTTCCACTTTTTTGACCGTTGTGTCTTCTTGGATTGATTCATAAAGAGCGACATAGTTAGCAACTTTGAGTGTGATTTCATCGTTAACTTCAGGTTTATTATTGATTATGTGGGTGATGACTTTTTTGACGGTAGGGAGTTTTTCAGAGTGAGACGATTTTGAGGCGGCCAGAGGCGATTCAGTCTGTGGCGCATGTTTAGGTTTGAACCGTGGAAATATATGGGCAATTGACGGCTGGCTTTTAGGGGAGTATGACTTGTTAAGTGCATTTGCTTTCTTAAAACTTTTTGACCTTGGTGAAAGTGTCTTTTTTGTGGGCGTAATTGGTTTTTTGGTAGGGGTGCTTAAAATGGAGTCTGTAATAGACCGACTCGGTGAAAACTGAGAGAAATCAGAGTCTTTGGACACATCACTGTCTGAAAAAGTATCGAAAATAGGTGTTTTTGTATCATTGGCGTCAGACGGGCCAAAAAAAGCTGAAAAACGACTAGCAGCCGCCAGCGCCTTTTGTCTCAAAGAAGACCCTTTTTCTTTTTCGACGGTATCAAAATCTGAGCCTGTTCCGTTTTCATGTGTTGAAAAAGGGGTGTCTGGGCGAGGGGTACCATAGTTACTAATAAGTTTTTGCGGCAAAACAGGTTTGGGCGGAAAAATAGGCTTGGGCAAGGTTGAATGCACACTTTTGATTGAAACTTGCGGTTGGTTAGGATTGGTATTGGGTGAGGCTACCTCGATAATGTGCTCATGTCGTACTTTATTCATGGCCTTATTGGGTGTAGGGGGTTCAATAGAATTAAGCGTAGAGTTAGCAACCGGATTAATATGAGGGGAGAAGAAACTTTCTTCTTGCTCGTAATCCAAGGGCTTAACCTGCCTTATAGGGGAAAGAAGATTGGTGGAGCTGTTCGGTCCGACATGAACACTGTTAACCGAGCTATTTTGGTCCGTATATTGATCAATAAAAGATAAGCGAGCTAACCTTTGGTCTTGGAGGCCTGATTTGTTTAAGTCGCTGCACATTTTTGTCATTTCCGGCATGCTACCATTAGTATCACCAGCCGCCAAATATACCATATGACCACCGAGCGGCTCATGTAGACCTAAAGCTGCCTGCGCCATACCGACTTTTGGGTCCTTTTGAGTCCAATCTTGGGCATTGACTGGGTTCATAAGACGCTCTCCCCGCTCAAGGCGTTTACTTTGACATACCATATTGATGTACGCATTGTTAACACTGGCAGTTTGAATAGCTGGGCCAAATTTGACGATTTCACCCGCCACTTTCACCGCATCATCTGTGCCTTGGATTTCTTTCTTGGTGATCATGTGTGCGAGCGCTTGTACACTGGATTCCTGAAACTTTGACCGCGACCCCATGTACATAACTGTATCTTCAATGGCGCGTAATTTAGTCACCGTTTCAGTATATTGTTTTTCCCGTTTAGCGATTTCTGACGCCAATGTTGTTTCCAACGTAGAAATACGGGTCTCAACCGCCTTAACCTCTTTTCGAATGACAGTAGTGCTCCCACTAATAGGAGCTCCAGAACGGAGCGCTTCAAGTTGTTCAAGCGTTGTGGGAAGCGGGCCCTCTTGACCATCAAGGTACCGATCAAGGGCTTCATCAGCGATAGCAGCAGCACGCTTTTTAAAACGTTGGCCCTTAGCCATTTCTAACGCTACGAAGCGCGGATGGGGTAATGGTTCACTATCGGCAAAGTTGTCTTCAAACGCGGTGCCGTCACTCGCAAAGACGTTAAACTTCATGGTGTAGATACACGCTCGCCCATTCGATTTGGCCGCCTCAATAACAGCATTCTGACGCACATCAGACTCCATGTATTTGCATTCCACATTTTCAATATGGAAATGGATATCCCTGCTCTCTTTGCAGAGCGCAATGTCGATACGTTGAAATTTGTCGATTCGGCCGTCTTCCATGAGGTCCTCTTTACGTTTACGCGCGATTTTGCCGATTGGCCCAAAAGACCAGAACGTAGCAAAGTGAGAACGGTGAGCGAAGAGGAATGTTATAAACATGCCGGGTTGAGGAAGGGTGAGCATCCATATGTCACGACCATGTTGTCGGTGTTCTGAAACAGACCACGCTTCGGCGATGATGGGGGCAAACAACAGGGTGCCTTGGAAGGTGTTGTGATCAATTTGATATTGAATAAAATTAACCACACGCCACCAGGTGAAAAGTTTTTCAGAAAGCGATCCAATAAGGGTAATAGCCCGTAGCATTTTTTCGCCATTTTCACTGGTGAATGTTTCCTCAATTTTGTAGTGCTGATCTTTGCGCACATTCCATCGATTCAAGAGCTTTTTCATACCTTCAATTCTCTTATTATGAAAATAAAAGGTGAAAAGGTCGTGACCATTGCCGACATCCGTTGAGATATTAACCCCGTTACGCTCAAAAATCAACTCATTGGTCCATTGCTCGAGATTTGTGATTTCGTTAATGGTCGTAAAATCTGATGGAAGTTCAACATGTTTTACGTAGGTGTGTATGATAGGGTGAGAAAGAGAGGTATTTATAAGGTATAGGGGTGGTTGCAAGCTTGTATTTGTATTTGGTTTAAGTTCATTTAATCTTATGGGGATATTTTGAGTATAATTTGGCGTTTTTGTTTCAAATATTTCTATAAGTTGTTGAACTGTGCCTTTTGGAGTTTTATTTTTCGGGCTGGAGTTTCCTGACTTGTTATGGGCTGGCTGTTTGCCACCTCCGTTTCCGTTGCCATTATTGCGCTGACCTTGTTGGTGGTCATTTTGATCACGGTTATTGCTATTGTTGGCGTTGTGGTTATTTGAATTATTACGGTTTTGTTGGCCTTGATTGTTATCATTCTGCCGATTGGATCGGTCATTCCGGCGGCCACCGCCACCTCGACCTCGATTACCTCGAAAACCGCCACGTCTACCACGAAATCCCCGATTACCACCGCCCCAGTATGGCGCAAATCTACCACTCATGGTTTTGCGGCCTTATGCTAAATAATATAGGTTATTATGAGCGAAATATGGTTTTTCTCTAAGATCTTTGACAGATAAAATGCGGATTCTGTATAATTTGATTTAACTTTTAAAAGATTTATTTTTGCGTCTCAAATTCTGTTTGGATTCTTTGTTTTTGAAATGTGAAACTCTAGAAAAACAAAAAGAGGGGAGAGGTGACGGTACCGTAACAAATTGGCCGAGAGGCACTTAGCGAGAAAAAAACCACACAAGAATGTATGTGTTGCAATATCTAGTATACTAGCTTTTGATGGTAATTTAACCAAAAAGCAAGAAAAAGAAAACACAATTGTAACAATATGTCTGGCCGACGATTTAAATGTGGTTAATAATTTGTAAAAAGGTTTTAACGTGTTCTGTAAAAATGTTTAAATTATTATGTTTTGGAACTCTGTATAGAGAATATAGTGTTTCGAGTTAAATGTAAGTTATTATTTTATTAATATTTATTTTAAATAAAATAAAATAAAGAAATTTTTATTTTCTTTAGAAATTTTAAAATTTAAATTAAATAAAAATTATAAATATACAATGTTATATATATTTTAACGTTTTATAAACCTTAAAATATATAATGACATTATTTGTCAGCAAAGCTGACAAAAATCTCTACGAATAGAGATTTAGTGTCTAACTCGAGACACTATACTCTCAAAGAGAGTTCCTAGTGCGGCCCCCCGATGGTGGTGGGGCCGGCCGATGGCAGCACAACACTAGGAGGCAGCTCCCCAATGGCGGTGGAGCTACCTATAGGTAGTATTTGTAACTAGTAAAAAGACTACCTAGTATGACGTTTGTTTGTTGAGTTGCCGTAAGAGCTATTTTTGGGAAAAAAATAGCTAGAAAAATAGCTCAAAAAAAGAGCGAGCGAAACGAGGTGTGATCACCACGCGAGTCGAAAAGCAACTAAAAAACTTTCTCCAGCATGCTTCTCCAAAAACGGCCTTGACCTTAGTGGAAAAAGATGACTTGACCTTATAACGGTCTAAATGGGTGACCTTATAACCATCTTACATTTTGTTTTTTCTTCAAGTGATCCACGTAGAAACACGGAGAGTCCTTCTACCCAGTCTTTCATGGAAATAAGTGAGTCAGTATCGGCATCAAACGCTCGAAAAACGCGATCCATTAAAATTTCTTCAGTCATGTGAAAAGATTCATGAAGTAAGTCCCTAAATACCGTTTTAATTTCCAAATCGTACCGAAAACAAATATATTACCGAAACTGATTTCGGTCAAGAAACGGGCGCTGATTCCCACGGGTTAATTCTGAGAATTTTATGAGGAGCTTTTCAATCTCGAGCCGGTCAAAGTGTAGATTTTTTTGATTTGTTAAGTCTTCGGCAATTTTTTGTAAATTTTTTTTGTTAACTGAATTTAAATGTTGCATTTCGTTCACAATCTAAACATATAATGGCTGTTAGTCATTTGGATATTTAACTCTCGCGCTCCCAGCTAAATATAAAAACGTTTTTGTCTGGTTGTGGAAGCCTAATCGTAACACTTTCACATCCCAAAAACTGTTACGATTAGAATACGTTGTTACGAATATAAGTGTTACGATTAATCCTAAAGTGTTACGATTAAGCCTAAAGGCTTCCACAACTGTATTTGTTGTCATGACTCTTGAGTACACGGGGTCTGATTATAAGGTCCACCTCAAAAAACTCACTTGACCTTAATGCACTTAAAAAACTGTCTTGGCCTTATAACAATTTGAAAAAAATGGAGTTTCCCAAAAAAGTGCCAAAAGACATTCTATGGAAAAGAAAATGTGCCTGGGTTGTACAACCAAAAAACGTCAGAATTTATATGGGAAAAACTGACTTGACCTTATAAAGGTCACAACTTGAGACCTTATAACCAGACCCCCCTGTAACCGATTTGCCACATCTCAAATTAAGTTGTTTTTTTACAAAAATAATCATTAACTACTGATGACATCAACAAAAGTGATTTAAAATTACATATTGTAAATGTGTTTTGACGCTGAAAGCAAACCGGTCGTATTACCTCCCACGCAATTAGTAATCTTTTTACTATATAATAGTAGAGTAATAAGATACTTATTGCGTGGGATGTAATATGACCGGTTTGCTTTCAGCTTCAAAACCCTTTATAAAAACAAAATAATGTAAAGTATTTTTGGTTTCTTAACTGGGAGCGATGCAAGGTCAAAAATCTGAAAGAACGATAATAAAGTAAAGCAGGTTCGGTGGATATTTTAACCCTTAAGGATCTTTCTTCAGTCGACCAGTCTTAGATCCAGTTTGTGGAAAGTTAAGATGTTTGGGAACGTCACATATATGTGGCAAAAATTTCATATCGGTTTTTGTCACTTTGTCAGTAAGGTTTGGAGGGGCAAAGTCGTACGTCCATCGTTTTAACTAGGTAAATATACTTAAGAACATGTAAACATTACCCACCATTACTACAGGGTGAGGTAATATAGAGGCTGAGCCGTTTTTTGGTGACTTAAATTCGCTCAGCGCACTCGCGAACCAAAACGGCTTAGCATCTATATTACCTCACCCTGTAGGTTTTGAGATCGTTTAGAACAACAAAGTAGCAAATTGAACAATTTGGCAATCTTGTAAAATTTCCTGAAAAAGTGCACAAGTTGACGATCGTGCACAATTTGAATGTCGGGACTGTATCAATTTAATCAGTCAAAATATGATTACAAGCTGCGCGGGGAGTTCTTGCGTGGCTAAAGGACGCTAGCCAATAGGAGGCGCCTCTAAAAAAGCATGAGCCAATAGGCGCGCTTGTAAATTCAGTTACAGACGCTCCGCGCCTACGGCGCATATTATTTACTTACGTAATATGATTGCATCTTCCATTGTGTATAATCTTGGGGTTGTTTAATTTTTTTAAACTCATCATTAATAATTTGCTGTGCATACATTCCATCTGTTTGATTTCCGCGCAAAAAACTATCACGTTTCACTTTGTAATTCTCTAGCGCCAACTTTGTGCAGTTGAAATATTGTTGTTGAAATTCTAAAACATATACAATGTAGTCAAAATTAAAAAGTGACCTTTATCTTGAGAAACTATAAAACACATATAAGCGAAAAATTTGAAAAACGACACCTTATAAGTTAAAGGTCGTTTTAAATTCAAGCGGGGTTGGTTAAAGTTATAAAGGGGGGTCTGGTTATAAGGTCAAGGCCAAAACAAATGACTTGACCTTAATGCACTCCAAAAAAAAGACTTGACCTTAGTGCAAAAAAAAAGTCCAAAAAGATATGATTTCTATAAAAAAAAATATTACCCGTGTTTTCCCGGGTCGTTCTAAACGTATATGTCGCGTTCTAAATTAAAACTCAAAAAAGACATGATTTCTATAATAAAAAAATTTATCACCCGTGTCATTCTAAACGTATATGTCTCATTTTAAATTTACACCCAAAAAGTGAAATAAGACATAATTTATCTTGAAAAAAATGACTTGACCTTAGTACAAAAAAGATGACTTGACCTTAGTGCAAAAAAGATGACTTGACCTTATAACCAGATTCCCCTGTAATACCTTTGCATGGCACATTATTGTAATCGTTATCTCTCATACACCGCATCAAATTTGTTAATTCGGCATCACATGGATTTCCAATAGCCAATGACCTCTCAGCTTTATATTGACCCCAAACTAGTCCTAGATTCGGCTTAAAAGGTCGTTTCGTTTTGTGACAGACGCCTATTTCAGCTGCCTCATACGACTTATGACTTGTTTGCCTGAAAACACAGTTTTACTCAAAAAACACAACAACGATCATTGGGAGTTAACTCGGAAAACAAACAAAGAGGTTCATGTAAATCAAATTTAAACGAAATAAATATTACAGGGGGGGTTGGTTATAAGGTCAAGGTCAAAAAAACTGACTTGACCTTAAATGCATTTTTGAAAACTGACTTGACCTTATAACCAACCCCATTTTTTTAACATTATTGCTGAATTTTTTCAAAAAAAATATGAAGACTTCCCCCCCCCCCGCTCGCCAA
>SCLG01000658.1:141775-164172 GCA_004367875.1 Oikopleura albicans
CCCCCTGGACTACAGATCCTAACCGGTTATCGAGATATCACTTATCTTAACACTTTTTGGACCGAAACAGTTGTTAATATAACTGGTTATTCAAAAAACATATAGATGTTGATTATAATCAATTTTAATTTCTGTTTGTTCAAAAAACAGGCTTACCTTCATCGTCACTTTCGTCTTCCAATAGCCGTTCAATGCGCTGCCGTTCCTCAACGGTTAACCCATCGCCGGTCTTTGCCAGTTCGATGTTTCGTTTAATAAAGTTTTGTGATGGAACTGTATTCGACCGTTCAAAACTACAGTCTGAGGTATAATAACGAGCTTGCCGCTTTTCTAATTTTTAAGCCGATTATAATATTTTGGTACAGGGGGGTTGTTCATAAGGTCAAAGTCTGAAAAACAGAAGTCTGTCAAGTTTGACCTTATCATAAAAAAATTTCGACCGCAAAATTTTTTCCCAACAGTTGCCCTAAAGTGAGGAAAAAAATTCAATTCCCCCGTTCGCACATTTTTTTATATAGAATCATGTCTTATTGAACTTTTTATCCTCACTTTAGGGCAAATGGTGGGAAAAAATTTTTGCGGTCGAAATTTTTTTATGATAAGGGAAGTCTTCATCCAAAAAAGCTTAAAAAGGCATGGTTTTAAAGTTATATAAAGGCATATATTTTTAAAGTATGCTTCTTAAATAAACTGACTTGACCTTAGTGTGAAAAAACTGACTTGACCTTAGTACAAAAAATTGATTTGGCCTTATAACGAACCCCTTGTATACCTAATTCGGGAAAACGTCAAACACGTTATTTTACCCCATAACTTTCACTCGCAATTGTTTTAATTTCTACCGTCGCAAACGAAGACTGACTTTGGGGCCTGGAATGTTTGGTATCAATTTCCTGAATCTCAGTTTGGTAAAAAATGGAGTCGATATTATCTGGGTCGAAAATTTCCGGTGATTTTTCCATTTCTTTGTCGTCCTCAATCTCCTCTGACGGCTTTTTTTTAAGTGTTCCAAATTAGTGCAAACTTTTTCGGTATCAAACTTTCCAAAAATATGATTTTTTGGCAATGAATTGTCTACATGTTTATAAAAGATCACTTTTTTTCGATAAGCTCATCGTACGCCGACAAATTACCGGCAAATAAAAAAAACAGACCCCCTGTAGTGTCACTGATACGCAAAAAAATGACGCGCAAAGGGAGAAAAACGGTCGTGTTAAAGTCAAGTTGCATGTCGACTATTTCCCAAAAAGTGTTACAAGGGGGTCTGGTTATAAGGTCAAGGCCGAAAAAATGACGTGACCTTAATGCAAAAAAAAGACTGGACTTTAGTGCAAAAAAAAGTCCAAAAAGATATGATCTCTATAAAAAAAGCTATTATCCGTGTTTTACCCGTGTCGTTCTAAACGTATATCTCTCGTTCTAAATTGACACCCAAAAAAAAAGTGAAAAAAGACATGATTTATCTTGAAAAAAAATGACTTGACCTTAGTGCAAAAAAGATGACTTGACCTTATAACGGTCACGCCTTGCTTCAACAACTGTAAACAAATGAAATATATTTTTAGCTTCACTAAAGTGAAGCAGATGCACATGCAAAAGAAATCATATTTGTGGACAAAAAATCCATTCATAAAATACATGTATTGAATTAAAACGCCTTAAAAAAGCCCTTTCTAAATCATTTTCTGATTGGGCATCCAATGGGGCATCCAGTTGTGATAAGTGGGGATAATCTTTAAAATATAATGTGTCGAGAAGATGTGCGCCTTTGTGTCCAATTAAGTGTCGTAGACTGTAGAATCCTTCCGCATTTTCGCGACGGGCCGCTTCAGTTTCGGCTTTAATCGTAGCATACTAGTGTATAAAATATTACATATATATTACATGTATAAGTTATAACCAACCCCCCTGTACTGTATTTACCTTTGATCGAAGTTCTTCTAGTGCCGAATCGTTTTTCTGAATGAGTTCCATCATGAGTTTAATTTCTTCGTCATCCGGCTCTCTGGCGACATTCTCTTTCAGTGTTTTTTCTTTTCGTTTTTTTCTCGATTTCTTTTTCGGTTTAGTTGGCGTCTGTACTGTATTATCATCGGACCCAGAGTCAACTGCAATGGACAGTTCTTTTGGAGGCTCCGGAGAAAGTATTTCCATAGAACGAAATGAACACTGCGAAGAACTCATTCTAGAAAATATCTCATCAAATGTATGACTAGCGCTACGATCTTTATTTAATTATTATATTTTGTAATCGATTTAAAATTTAACGATTTTAGTAATAGTTTGTTTTTTCCGTTGGAATGAGTGCTTTAAAAAAGAAGTAAAAGTGGGCCTAAAATTGTTACAGAGATTTCACATCTTCTACAGGGTGAGGTAATATAGATACTAAGCCGTTTTTTGGTGACTTATATTCGCTCAGCGCACTCGTCAACCAAAAACGGCGTAGCATCTTTATTACCTCACCCTGTATATACTGCTAAAAGCTGCTTAATGATATTATATTATTGAGTCTCAACCAGAGGTCCCAAAGTGGACCCAAACCACACCTAATTGACTCAAATTAGACTTTACTGGACCCGGTCAAAACAATGGACCCTACCCTAAAAAAATCGGGTCCAATCGGGGTAGAGTCAAAAAGTACGGACCTCTGGTCTTAACTCTCAGAGGGAACATGGAAAATGGCGCTAACATCCTCTTGAGTTTCGTAATGTGTTTTGAAGCTGAAAGCAAACCGGTCATATTATCTCCCACGCAATTAGTAATCTTTTTACTTTATTATAATACTAAGATTACTAATTGCGTGGGAGGTAATATGACCGGTTTGTTTTCAGCTTCAAAGCACATTATTAAGATGTTTGGTGATTATTATGGTGATATTTGAGAATTATTGGTGATATATAGAACAACGATTTAGGCACATTTTGAATTGTATTTTGAATTATATTTTAAATATAAAGTGAATAGAGTTAAATAGTTCACCAATTCAACCATTCTCTCTGCAAAATTTTAAGTTCCAATATGCCTCTATTCATTTGAAATTCTATTCAATATTAACTTTATATTAATTGCTATATCGTGCTTGTATGGGATATTATGACAATATTAATTATTCGCCCAATCTGTAATTTGACACCTTTGAGCCCTCAAATTACAAAATCGACACCACTTGTCACGAAACCTAACATGGTCGGGTTAAAACTTTTAACTCCAAAGTCTAGCAATAAATTCAAATAACCTAACATTCATCCGAATACAGTAGTCCCTTCCGTAGTTAAAAAAGTTGCCAAAAATATGTCGAAAAATAAAGTTGAATAGGGGGAAAATAAAGATATTTTAAATTACGAACAGTAATACAGCCCTTACTCTCAATACGGACGCCTTCTTGCAATAGGGACGCTATTTTCGAGAATAAAAAACGTCGGTATTGGAACTAAGGACTGTATTTCGACAACAACCCGGTTTGAATTGGTGATACAATAATGAAGCAGTTTTTATCGAAATGAAATTATAATTGTAGCATAATCTGTCCATATGTTTTGAACAAGCATGTGTAGCAAATCGTTAATTTACAAAAAAAAAACAGACGGACTGTATTACTTTTCCCAAATTATATACACCACATGACCTGTTATATGTTATGTTAACACCATCAAACCTCAAAAACAGTAAACATAATGACCCATTATTAATGGGGTAGAGCGGTTTGTTAAACACACCACATAACCCATTAACCATCAAACGTCAATAACTGTTAACATAATGAAATTGTGTTAATATAATGGGGTAGGGCATCTGGTTAAATTATTGAAAATCGAAGATTATCAAATCCCAAAAAGCGTTAACTTTTCGAGCTTTACAATTTAGCTAAAGACGATTTATATTTAATGGGCCCTAGGAGTCCCGTCCCTAGGCTCTTGTGGCCTTTTCCACATATAAATTAATTGTTAGTTTTTTTGTTGGGAAAATTGTGACTATACTCTTGAGGCGTCTCCTTTCAGCACAAAATAGGCACTTTTTATTGGAGTCGGATAGATAGCATCTGTCCCGTGGAATCGCTTGAAGATTATGCCTAAATGATTGTCACGAGAAAGCAGAATAGATTACAGTCCCTAATCACCAATAGGGACGATATTTTCGAAATAAAAAACGTCCGTATTGGAAGTAGGGACTGTATTTCAAACAAAGTTGTACAGCGCACTGTGCTTGACAGATTTTCTGATTATTACACTTTTTTGCATTTAACACCGCAGTATTTTCTAGTGCAAAAATGAGTAATTTGCATATATACTTTTTCTTAGTAAGAAGTTCTAATACAGTCCTTAGTCTCAATACGGACGATTTTTGTGAAAAAATCACCCCAAAACGGACGCTATTTTTGTGAATAAAAAAGTGTATTGGAAGTAAGGACTCTAATTGAAAAACTGACAACCTCTAGAGTTTATGTATTCCATTAATACACACATCATACTTATTTTAACGTTAACTCTCAGGGGAAGGAGTTTTTGGGAACCCGTAGTGGGAAAATGTGTGCACGTATGCACACACTTTAAAAATTCGTAATAATTCAAAAAACTGGTAAAGCCAAGTTGTAGAGCTCGTCAAACTAAGTCGATCTGACTATTCAGAAATTGATTTGGGCCACCAGGGCACCCTAGAGAGCTGTTTGAAATCTGCAACCTACGCAAAAAATACCGTCAATGTAATTTTTCCGAAAAGTTGGGTCAGCAAGACTCGTTTTGACCTACGGGGGCTCCATATGCCTTAAATCGACGAAAAAACAAGTCGTGTGTATATATACACACACTTCCTCCTGGGAGTTAATTAAAGTTATATATATATATACTCATATAAAACGTCTTTCATCAGAGTAAGGACTGAATGAAAAAAAGTATAGTGAAAGAAAAAAATTAAAATATATTTTCATAAAAGACTTTTTCCCGAATAAAGTATAAGTTGTGACACGTTTATGAAACAAATAAGCTGAGGGTTAAATTAACAAAAAAAAAAACCAAATGATATTTAAATTTAAGATTAAGGATGGCAAGTGGTACTGTATGGAAACTTTTTGAGATAAAGATAACCATTTGGAGAACACAAATCTTTTCAATGATTAGGTAAATACAAAATTAACACAAAAAAATTAACTTGTGGATACCAACATGGTCAATTTTAGTCATTTTGTGTCAAACATGGATAAAAATTACCAAGTTGGTCTCTGCAAGTTAAAAAGAAGTCTATCGCTGTTTTGTTTGACTAATTTCGGCGCCAAAAACGCTTTTAATGTTTATGTTTAAACAAAAATAAAAAAAATTCATCGTTATGTATTACGAATTTTGACCGTTTTACTTCCTGCAAGACTAAGCGCTCGATAGGAAATATATATAAGCGAATTGGTGCGTTCTGGACTTATTAGACCCGATGAATTTCCCACTTAAAAACTTTCAAATACAGTCCTTGATTCCATAACGGCCGTTTTCGGCTCTCGAAAAAAGCGGCCGTTATGGGGTAAAGGGTCGTTAGGGAATTAGGCCCCTCAGGGAGTTAATTTCGTACAAATGGAAATAAAATACTAGTAGTAGTTAAATTAATTATAAATGTTTATTTTGCAACTTTTTCCATGGTTTATGAGCCAGTCTTGTATTATAATGGTTAACTTCCAACACTTGCATTGAAAGGCCTTGTTTTTCAATACGTTAATAAATAACGGCCGTTATGGGATAAACAGCCGCAATGGAAGCGCCCTTATGGCATCAAGAACTGTAATTTCAACTATAAGGGGTTGATTATAAGGTCTAAAAACTAACTTGACCTGAATGCACATTGTAAAAACTGACTCGACCTCATAAGTTATTGTTCTGCAGTAAGGTCAAGTCAGTTTTTAACATGTCTTTTAAAGCTTTTAGTCATAACCATATGAAAAAAATTTGACCATAAGCACTTAGTATTGGAAACAAAGTTCAAAAAGACAAATTTTTACCAAAAAGCATGCTTCTTAAAAAAAACTGACTTGACCTTCGTGTAAAACAAACTGACTTGACGTTATATCGGTCCCAATGGCCGACCTTATAGTCAAACCCCCTGTACTATATACTCCTTACTTCCATAGGGGTATTTTTTTAGAAATCTTGACCCCCAAAATATGTTATCAAAAGCGACCTTTGTACTCTTTCGACGAAAAAAATTACCGTGGAGGTAAACGGCCCTCATGAAAGTAAGGACTGTATATAAATTTTGTGCGTATACAGCATATATTACCCCTACTTTTGCATTTTGCCCATTGGAGTTAACCCCTGCACTTATGAAGTATGATAGCCAATCCAATTCCACGCTGTAGTCAACAAGAAAAAAGTGGAAAAATACAAATGATCAGAATGGTGATTAAACTCAAGAACGGCACCGTCCCAATTGGTATAAAGTACAATCTCAGAACCGTTTATGAATAAAGGACTATATAAAGAAAAGTAAACTTTTTTCGGCCCATTACACCTGCTTCTTAAAATGATAGGCACGTTATTCGGATTGTACTGTGCTCCAATTCAGACGGTGCCTCAACAGCAAATAAAGATTAGCAGCCGTGGCGGATTATTATTGCATTTTTTTAAATATATAAATTTACTCTACTTAACACTGTTAACTTAACAGTGTCAACAAACTGATCAATATAGATGAACTGTAAACAATAAGGCTGACAACACCGACTGATCACGGAAAACCAGAATTGAACTACCAGATTATTAATTTAATATTATGCTTTTACAGAAATCAAGTTCATATCCATAAAAAAAACTTTTGTTTTCAAGAACATTTTTTTCGTTTTAATTCTGTAAATTACACCACCTACCTGTTTAAAATAACAGACAGTTACTCCACCTACGCACTACCTGTTTGAAGTAATAGTTCCGCCTATATGTTTTAAGTAAACCCAAAAATGGAACCAAAAACCTTTACTTAAAGTGGAAGTGTTACTTCAAACAGGTAGTGCGTAGGCGGATAAAATGACTGTTACTTTAACCCTTGTTCTCCACCGCTCTGCTAGTGCTTGTTCACCACCGGGATACAAATTTGTATCCCACNACTATCAGATTATTAATTTAATATTATGTTAATATATTTTTTTTACAGAAATCAAGTTCATATCCATAAAAAAAACTTTTGTTTTCAAGAACATTTTTTTGGTTTTAATTCTGTAAATTACACCACCTACCTGTTTAAAATAACAGACAGTTGCTACACCTACGCACTACCTGTTTGAAGTAATAGTTCCGCCTATATGTTTTAAGTAAACCCAAAAATGGAACCAAAAACCTTTACTTAAAGTGGAAGTGTTACTTCAAACAGGTAGTGCGTAGGCGGATAAAATGACTGTTACTTTAAGCAGGTAGGTGGTGTATATTATTTATTTGTAATGCGTAAATTTTATTTAATGAATCAATTGCACCAAAATGTCCTAAAATTGATACACCCGGTATGGATTTTTTTACTACATTTGTCTCTGTATACACAAACTGATATACACCAGATACGCAAATAAGTTGACAACTAAGCTGACGAAATGTTAACTTGAGCGTACCAAATAAATATTTGAACTCACATGGGTTGAATTGGTCAAACGGGACCCTTTTAAAAGGTCAAATTGTATAACGTCTAATTTTGATAAATTAATAGTAACCAAATATTTTTAGTTTGTAGTTGGAAGACGATGTTACTGGAAGAAGTTACAGGGGGGTTGGTTATAAGGTAAAGGTCTAAAAAACTGAATTGACCCTATAACGGCACAAATGGCTGACCTTATAACCAACCCCCCTGTACTGGTGGAATAACGTTCGACCAATTTCTATTCATCCTTTTAAGCATATTTTAACCTTTTGTATGAAATTTCGACCAGATATTATCGTTTAGCGATTCGACTAAACCGGATTGGCTAGACCGCGAGTTCAATTCCAGTGCTACGCACACATTTTTTATAACCTAGTACATATTCAGTTTTCTCTAGCAAATTTGTGAATTTTATAAAAAAAACTGCGTGAAAGTAGTTCCTGTAGGTCGCTTTTTTAGGACAACACAAAATTGTTTTTTTTTGTTGGACCGAACATTGCGGTAAAACCAAAACAGGTATTGAAAGCGGTTTTTGGCATGGAACTGGACAATGTTTGGGCTTAAAGATATGGCAGTTTTTTGTATTTTAACCGGTAATTACCGATACTTCCGGTTTTGTTTCCGGTCCGAAAATGTTTCAAAAATTTAAGCCCAAACATTGTCCAGTTCCATGCCAAAAACCGTTTTTCAATACCTGTCTTGGTTTTCCCGCAATGTTCGTTCCAAAAAAAAATAATTTTTGTATTGTCCTAAAAAAAGCGACCTTATGAGAAATATTAGAACAAACTGTGAAAACAAAAAAAAGTATCACATAAAATAATTAAGACTTTTTTTAACAAAATTTCCAAGCCAGGCGTATCATAAAGTTCTTATCGCCGTGTATGTGTTTAGAGTTGTAAGGCTATTTACAGATCAGACAGTAGATGGCTATGTATAAATTATATATAAGTAATTTTTTTCTTATTAATGTAGCTGTCTTCCGCGAGGGGCCGCATAGTGAATGTCTCTTTGTTGCAAATTAAAATCCTCCAGAACGTTGACTTTTCGTAGCGATAGTGAAATTTATTACAATTTCTGACAATTTTTATACAGAAGACGTGCAAATAAATATATATAGATATGTATGAATATTAACTCCGGCTCCCCAAATTTAGTTTTCTGCTGCGCCAAAAAGCTCTGAATCCCTATTTTTGTTTGGATTTAATTTTTGCATACAGGGGGTTGGTTATAAGGTCAAGGTCTAAAAAACTGACTTCACCTTAATTCACTTTAAAAAACTGACTTGACCTTATAACCAACCAGTATTTTTTCCATAATAAGATGGGAAAAACCGGAAATATTTTTTAACATTTGATTTGCCCCAAAAAACTATGGTCTTCACTCTAGAAAAATGTTTAAAAGACACTATTTTATAGAAAAAAGTGTAAAAAAAAAACTTAGTGCAAAAAAATTGACTTGACCCGGTAAATAAATACCCTATAAGTTAAATTTCATTGATACTTGATTAAAACTACTTGATTTATTCCGTGAAAACAAGCACAGTAGTTTTTCTGAGGTGCAGGAGTTCACTAAATATTCACAGACCCTTTTGAGGTTAACCCGTAAACGACAGAGGTGAAGTTTTTCTCCAGGCTCTCGTACGCAAACAGGTAAAAAATAAATGCACTTAAACCATTTTTGTTCGGCGGTATATAGATTGTTCATTTTGAACTGATAAATGTATTTTATTGAGCGAAATATCTTTTTTTTTTAATAATTTTGCTGTCGCTGGCTTGGTGGTACTAGATGGTCAGGTAATCTGGTCGGTAATTCGTTATTTTCCAGTTTGACTTTAATTAAATGCATGGCGAGCGCAAATTCTTCATCATCCAAATAACCATCCTTATCATTATCTGCCAATTTCCAAATTTTGCCCAGTACCTAGCGGTTAAATATTTGGTGACAGAAATATCGAAAATAAAGTTTAAAATAATGATTTACCGGTGAAACGACTTCTACATCAAATAACAATTTTCTCAAAACAATAAAAAATATTATGATCCCACTAGGGTGCCTACGGTCGGTGACTCTGAGAGAACCAGAAACAATATTAAAAATCCGAAAAGTGCATTTTGTTCCTTTCGGGAAAAATTTTCCAAATTTTTGCGTGGGTTAAACTTACTTCAAATTTTTTTTCCTCAGATTTAGCCGATAGTGTGCTCAAATGAAAGCCCTTGGTTCACTGATCACGAATATATACATATATATAAGAATTAAAAATCGGGGGTCGTCTATATGAAGTTTTTAGATCCCACAAATTAAAAATTTTGGTTTTGCACGAAATCTATCAAATGTCCAAAAAATCATTCGACGAGGCAAAGAAAAACAGGGTCGATTGTATCGAAATGAGATCACGAAAAAGAAAAACTTAAATTTGGAGGACTTTCTGATTTACTAAAAAACCCCGCATATTTCAAAATATCTCAAAAAAGGTGAACGTTTATGTTTCTGAAAAACCTTAATTAACCTTGAAAAAACTTATAACTTATAAGTTATAAGGGAGTAAATTGTAAACCTTATAATCAACCCTCTATAATAATGTTTTAATGAATTGGTAGAGTAAAATACTACGTACAGAATTCGGTAATTTTGATTTGACCATTTCGTTCTTTGCGGCACTTCCAGACACTTTGCCATTGACCGGACTCAAGTCATTAAATATTCTATCGTACTTCGGCTTTATGCAAGGCTCAGAATATTGTTTCAACAATATTTAAAAAAAAAACTCACATTAATTACACCCCCTAACCAGCTATCTTAACACCACTTATCTTAACAAAGTTGGGTAACATTTGGAACAAAAACGTATAACAATTTCAAATTATCTAACCAGACGCTCTACCTAATTATCGTGCACGGGTTGGTTATAAGGTCAAGGTCTAAAAAACTGACTTGACCTTAATGCACTTTGAAAAAACTGACTTGACCTTATAACCAACCAGAATTTTTTTTCCGCAATAAGACCTTAATGCTGGGAAAACGTTCAATTTTGTTTTAACATTTGATTTACCCCAAAAATGGTTGTCACTCTAAAAAAAGTAAAAAAAGACAGTATTTTATAGAAAATAAGTGTAAAAAGACATGATTTCTATAGAAAAAAAAATGTTCATTAAAAAAAACGTTAAAAAGACATGATTTTAAAGATTTTCCCCAAAAAGCATGCTACTCAAAAAAAGTGACTTGACCTTATAACGGCCCAAATGACTGACCTTATAACCAACCCCCTGTACTTATCCTATGATAAGACAGTGACCAAGTAGTCGATGGAAAAAATGAATTTTGGATGAAAACCCGGATATCCGATAACCGCTATTTAGAATTTGCTTACAAGTTGGAGTGTATGAAAAAGTGATCTTTATGTGCCCTTGGCAAATAATAACGGTATACAAAAAGTAAATTATCTTTTATAATAAACGATCCTTGCATGAGTCAATTAACCAGCCATTTTGATCATTGGGCTGTTCTAGTCCTTCATTTCCAGATTGAAATGGATTATTCGACTCAATGATGTTGCTTAACGGCTAGACGACAGAAATATAAATATCAAACGCAAAATTAAAAGCGCAAGCTCGGTTTAATACATATTGATATTACTAAAGAATATCAATATAAAAAGCTTATGGTCATTTCTAGCATACTTCAATCATTTTTTTTTAATTCATGACATTGACAAGACAAATTAAGCCTCTATATGATGTTATTTTACACCCCATAAAAAGGGCATATTGCAATTCAAATAATAATAAACTACGTTATTCATTTTGTTTTTATACCAATTTAGATGGTGTACAGTGGCGGGTCGGTTATCATGTCAAAAAAACGTTCAACAAAATATTTTCCACCATAAGACCTTAGACTAAAGTGCTGGGAAAAAAGTTCAAAAAGAAATAATTTTATGTCCGGGGGAGGTCTTCATCCAAAAAAAAACGTAAAAAGACATGATTTCAAAAATTTTTTCCCAAAATACACACTTCAAAAAAAAAAGATGACTTGACCTTAGTGCAAGAAAAAAATGACTTGACCTTAGTGCAAAAAAGATGACTTGACCTTATAGCGGTCACCTTTTGTGACCTTATAACCATACCCCCCTGTAAACGTTCTTAACTCATTTATGCATTTATACCGTCTGAAGTGGTATAATACGCAAACTGAATAACAAAGTTTATTTTGTAAGATCACTAGTACTGCGCCGTTATCGTTAAAATTGATTACCAAAAATTCAATAGTAACGGCGCACTAATGTGTTTTGAAGCTGAAAGCAAAGCGGTCATATTACCTCCCACACAATAAGATTAATTATTGAGTGGGAGGTAATATGACCGGTTTGCTTTCATCTTCCAAACACATTATACAACGGCTATCGAAAGCAATTAATACAAAAAACTCATAACAAAATAAAACATCAATTTACCATCAACATATTTCATGGCAATGAACGTAAGTCATTCTGAAAACGTAAAATTAAATAAACATTATAAATATAGGCTCTTCATGAATTTCCAATTATGAACAAAGACATTTTTTCCAAACGGGAATTTTTTTTGATAACCCGAAATTTGTTTGAATAGAGGGCTCCGAATATTCTGCCCCTTTTGAGCACGGCTACATTCAGAGCCTTATAATAATGAATTTATTAAGAGATTTGTTAAGGGCGATTCTATTAAACTTTCCCACAAAGTAATTTGGTAATTATAAAATATACGCTTGGCATCGTAAATTTGAAAAAAATCGAAGCCTTAAGAACCCGCTACTCCAAAACAAATGTGCTACAGGAAGAAGCGGCTTCATTCAACCATACATGTATTTCTTGACCTTAACACCTGGGTGCTATAACACTACAAATATGCTTAAGCACATTTTTCATTTTTGGCCAGAAGTGGAAAACAAATGATCAATATCCTCATTGCGAATACGTCTTCCGATTTTGTCCCTATTAAGCTTTTTTCATCAAAACGGTCCTTTAATTTGTGTGGGCCATTTTAATTAAAAACAAATTTTGCCAAATTATAGAACATAAAAAGTTATTGCAAAAATGTGGAAAAATAAAATTCTCAAAATCTCTGCGGCGAGCTCTAGAATTTTTTTAAGGACAATTTTATTTGAACCTTCAAAAATTCTAGAGCTCACTACAGACATTTTGAGAATTTTATTTTTACACATTTTGTTACTAACTATTTAAGTTTTATAATTTGGCAAAATTTGTTTTTAATTAAATTGGCCCACAAAAATTAAAGGACCGTTTTGGCGAAAAAGGTCAATACGGACAAAATCGGAAGACGTATTCGAAAAGAGGATATGATTTTGTAAAAAAATTCTGAAATATGAGGTCTCGAAAAATTGAGTTGACTCGAAAAGCTCAAAAAAGACTAAACCTAAAAAACAGGCACATGAGGGACCTTAACCACTCCCCCTGTAAATAAATCAACATTTTGTTTCATCTTGTCAGTTTGCTTTAAATTCAAATATCTGTAATTGAAATATCCTGAGAAAAAAGACCGATGATTATAATTACATAACCATGTTAGTAAAAAAAATGATTTTGGGCCCTGTAGCTTGTCTTTATTACAAATCCACTCGTCTTCGTCACGGCCCTCGTCAACACCGCGTCCGTAACCAGCGCCGAACGGGTTATCAACCAATTGGCCCAGAGCGCCGCCCTTTCAAACAGGGTAAAGAAAAAATGTTCAAGGTTTAAAACGTTAGAACACCGAAAAATCACACCTGTACTTTAAATACACCGAGTTATAGTCCTTGAGGCTCTATATAGCTCGTAATACTACACGATAAATCACCACGAATTTTCAAATGAAAATCACAAGATAAAAAGAAGGGCGTGTCTGTCTCGAGGCACTGTTAAATCATAGTTATGATTCATAGATTAAAAAGACAATCAGACCAAAAACTTAATTAACCTTATTGCGAAATACCTGATCTTATAACGGACAAGATGTCTGACATTATCACCAACCCCCTGTAAGGCTGGTTGGTACCCTTCCATACCCTACCAGTGAAGACCCGAGTTTACCCTTTATCCGAGTTTGATTTTTTTTTCTCGTTTTCGTCGAATTTTATTTCCATGTATTATCTGGCACCGAATCCCCGGCGAAATAAAGGAAAGTAAGGGTAATTACCCGCAAGTAACGGGTGAAAACAAGTGTACCCTTCCATACCCTACCATTGAAAGTTACCCGTGTTTACCCTTGTCCTCGGACAAGGGTACAAAATTTGTCGACCTCTGGGTCAAACCCAAAAAATATGCAAAAAAACGTAAAACGACAAGATTTTTTTCCCAAAAAGCATGCTTCCCAAAAAACGGACTTAACTTTATAATGTATTCAGATAACTAAAAAAATATTAACTTTATAAGTTATAAAAGTTACAACTTCAGACCTTATAACCAGAACACTCTAATTTCCGTTTTTTTATATCAGTATGTGGGCTTCTTTCATATTTGAGGACAGTTTAGTCCATTATTCTCCATCTATGAATTCGGTACAATTCACAAGATAGCACTTTTTCTGAAACTTCGAGACAGACCGTCCCTCCAAAAATAATTGAATCATAAAGTTTAATGATGAATTTCAGTTAATAAACACCTCATAATAAGATAGTGAATGAAATTTGATTTTGCGTCAAATGCGCAAAAATGACTGTCCATACCCCCTTAATTGACGGTGAACTCTTCTCTTTGACGTTTTGAGCGGCTTCTTCTTTTTGAATCATCTTCATCAGTTCAGGGATTTCTTTGCCCAACATAACATCCACCTAAGTTGAATTTTAACGGCTAATATCATATTAGTAATATGGTTAAAAATACTTGGTCTTTTGATACCGAAAAGATAGATATATATACATTGTATTGTATTCTATATATACAGGTTGATTATATTGGGGGTGTCAAAATTGTAATATGACCCCTCCATGTCCAAGTCTCCGTACGATGNCAAAAAAAATGCCGCTGTCTTTATCGGTTAAGGCTATTTTTTTATTCCGAATGGTTCGCACTTTTGACACGATTTTAGACGTTTTCGTCAGAATTCAAAAGAGTTTGTCCGCGTCACTCTTTATCCGGTCACTTTGCCCGATCGTGCGCTCATCCGGCCAGTTTTTTCAAAAAAAATAATCGGCTAGCTATGGGTTGAACTTGAACTCTATCATACAAATTTTAGATTGTCTAAATATTTCTCTTTTAACCTGAGTTGTTTGATTTTTTTTTCTCCAAGATCTAATATCTAAACCTGTATATAATGTATAATACAATTTGTTTAACATTAACTATTAAATAACTATTAATTAACTTAGGCTAAACAATGAGTTATATCGGATCTAACAATTTCCCGCTCCTGAGTTCATCAGGCCGGTCACTCATTGGATAATGACACTTTCGTATTTCGCAATTCCCCGCTCGTGCTCTTATCTCGCGAAAAGTTCTAGAAAAATACGACCGTGCTGTTATCTTGCGAAATCATTCATTTTTTGGGGTTTTTCAGCGTTTCCGCCTACGCATTGAGCAGTTATCTTGCGAAAAAACGCTTATCTTGCGAATTTTCGAGGACAAAGTTCGCAAGATAACTGCGCACCCTGTGTATTGTATATATACAGGGGGTCTGATTATATTTGGGGGGGGGTCAAAATTGTAATATGACCCCTCCATGTCCAAGGTCTCCGTACGATGAATTTGGAGGGGTCATATTACAATTTTGACCCCACCATCATAATCAGGACAAAAAATTAATAAAATGGACTAAGTTTAAAAAAAAAAATTGCCGTCGCGTTCTCGAGAAACCGCCATTTCCGGTTTTTAACCTCATTTTACCGGTACTTCCGGTCCCGAATAAAAAAAAAACGTTCCGTCTCAAACACTGCAAAATTTAATTTTCTATTAAACCCAAAAAAAATTTTCAATTATCATTAGAACTGTGCCCGTCACATGTCGCCCCAGTTTCGGGTTGCCTTAAAAAAAAACTAACTTGTTTCAATATTTTTGTTTATCGTAAATTCCTTGAAAAGGAGACAAATGTGTGAAGCTTAATAAATGACGAAAATATTTGATTTGACATGTCGGTGATTTTGGTGCGATCGTTAATTGAAAAGTAAAGTTGTAATACATTTGGGTCGGTTATAACTAACCACGACTCAAATGACCTTATAAACAGCGAGTGTACAGTTGTAAATTTTATCACGGCTAATAATAGCAGAATTCGAATTACCTTTTTTAAATAGCTTTCCCTCAGTGATTGAAACTTTGAAAAATCTGAATCTTTTAACATTTCTTGCATTTTTCGAACGTCGGGAAAGTCACCAGGCGAAATACCGTGTGCCTTTGAAAGTTCGGCATACGTTTGGGATAAATTGGCAATAAGCTTGGCTTTGGCCTTTTCTTTTCCAAACATTGAAGGCATATTATCGTGTAAATGTGCAATAATAAAAGCATGTACCTAAAAACATTAAAAGTGTCAAAAACATGACCATATAATGGTTGGCCACGTCGGTGTTGGCGCTAAAGAGCAAAAACTGAAAACCACGATCCTTTTTTTTGGGGGGGAGATATTCATCGAAAAAAAAAAAACGTAAAAAGACATGATTTTAAAGGTTTTTTTTTCCAAAACACATACTTCAAAAAAAAAAAATTGACTTGACCCTAGTGCAAAAAAAATGACTCGACCTTAGTGCAAAAAAGATGACTTGACCTTATAACGGTCACACCTTGTGGCCTTATAACCAGACCCCCCTGTATACCTTGGCAAGTCGAGCGCGCTTGATAAGATCATTGAGTTTGCGTAAGGCAGCGTTACGGGGCAGGGACTGTAAATCTTCGAATAAATCAGCGGCCTCGGCTTCGAATAATCCCCTATTTTCAGAATGCAAAAACGGCTGATCCCAGAATGAACCAATGTAGACTCGGACAACTTCCGGCGTTGATATTACCTTACCCAATGACCACATGAGGGCGCCATANACCCTCATCAACTGTTGTGTATTCACCTGGTCAGATTTGTTCAATACAACACGAATTTTATCGTCGTAACCCTAAAAAATAAAATACTCAATTACACCACATAGCCCATTATGTTACCACCCGTTATCTTAACAAAATTCCGTTATGTTAACACTTTTTGGGATTTGATTAACTTCGATAACAAATTATTTAACCAAACGCCCTACCCCATTATGTTAACAGTTGTTAAGGTTTGATGGTGTTAACATAACGAGTTATTTGGCGTATTTTACAACGCTTTTATAACTACATTTATATTTTTTTTTTCACTCTAGATATGATTTTATCGAAAAATTAAATGGCTATTTGCGCAGTCCTTAACTGTCAGCGGGAAGGAGTTTTTGGGAACCGGTAGGGAGAAAATGTGTGCACGTATGCACACACTTAAGAAGTTCACAATAATTCGCAATAATTCAAAAAAAACTAAAGCCAAGTTGTAGAGCTCGTCAAACTACGTCGATATGACTATTCAGAAATATATTTGAGCCACCAGGGCCTCCTAGAGAGCTATTTGAAATCTCCAACCTACACAAAAAATACCATCAATGTAATTTTTTCGAAAAGTTGAGGGGGTAAGCAATACCCGTTTTGCCCTACGGTGCTTCCATATGCCTTAAATCGACGAACAAACAAGTCGTGTGTTTATATACACACACTTCCCCCTGGGAGTTAAGATAACAGTGCCTTAATATTACGGCAACCTTCAAAATTACATACATCACACTAAATAACCCTGACAAACATTTCACTGTATGTCCATATATATATTAGATCAAAAGCTCGCACCTTATAAACAAGTCCCCTTTTGATTTATTCAGTTACCTTGACCGCATTAAGCGCCTCCTGAAATTCGTCGGAAATGTCGAGTTTATGGGCGTCAAAAAGTAAAATAATTCGGTCGACGCGTTCGGCAAACCACGTGAGAACTTTCGAGAATTCATAACCCCGATTCACGCGTTGTTTTTCCCCGGATAAAATACCCGGGGAATCTATAATTGAAATCGAATCCAGCACGGGATTGTCCATTTGACTGCATTGTAACCTAAACGTAACAAAATTAGCATCTGATTACAGGACGTCACAACTATAGAAGATAATTCAAATTTGCATATTTGTACAGGGGGGTTGGTTATAAGATAAAGGTCTAAAAAACTGACTTGACCTTATAACCAACCATGTGCGAGCGGCGGGGAGAGGTCTTCATCCAAGAAAAAACGTAAAAAGACATGATTTCAAAGATTTTTTTTCCCAAAAACAGGCTTCATAAAAAATTGACTTAACCTTAGTGCAAGAAATAAATGTCTTGACCTTAGTGCAAACAGATGACTTGACCTTATAGCGGTCATATCTGGTGACCTTATAACCAGACCCCCTGTAGATTTGGTACAAAAATATTAATCTTAAGACTAAAACACTAAAATATCATCATTTCAAGAACAAAAAATGATCAGTAAAAGTTGTTTTTGATATTTTGAGAAATTTTTTTGTAAAATTTGGACTTGCCTGGATAAGAAATTGTTGCCAAAGGATGATAAAGCACGGAATGGTTTTGTTTTATCAACAACGAGTGCATTACCGGGAATGACGCCTTCATTAATCGTCCCTGTCGCCGCATCTTCATCGCCCTAAATAAAGAAAGGAATAAAAGATACTGTCTGTTTATCTTATCAGACAATAACGATGACAAATGAAAAAATCAACGATGCGAAAAACGCTGAAAAGTGGCTTGACCTTATGTGCCTGTATTTTTGTTACAAGGGGGTTGGTTATAAGGTCAAGCCTTGACCGTCAAGGTCAAAAAACTGACTTGTCCTTAATGCACTTAAAAAAAAACTGACTTGACCTAATAACCAACAAGAAATTTTTTCCATAATAAGCCCTTAAGTGCTGG
This sequence comes from Oikopleura albicans, assembly GCA_004367875.1. Taxonomy (NCBI): domain Eukaryota; kingdom Metazoa; phylum Chordata; class Appendicularia; order Copelata; family Oikopleuridae; genus Oikopleura; species Oikopleura albicans. The sequence continues at coordinate 160,300 of SCLG01000658.1, forward strand.
TTAAAAAACGGAATTTTTTTTAACATTTGATTTTCCCCAAAAAATTATGGTATTCACTCTATAAAATCTTCATCCAAAAAAACGTAAAAAGACATGATTTGAAAGATTTTTTTGGCTTTTTTGGCTTTCCTCTTGAAAAATTTGTGTTAAAATGTTTTTTCGAGAAAAAGTAGAGATGGTTTAAAACTAACTGGCTAAATCGGTGAACTATTGTAGGAATGGTTACCTTTGTAATGATGATGAAACAGTCTGTAGTGGGCTCAGGGCCAATGCGCATTCCGGGGAATTCCTGCTCGAGAAGATATTTGATGAATGTTGTTTTACCAGTAGAGTACTGTCCAACCAGAAGAATCATTGGTTTTGCATCAAAATCGGCATCATCTAGCGGCGGCGAGTGGAAGTCATGGAATCTAATAAATATGAAAATGAACAAACGATCAAAAAAGTAAATACTTCAAATAAAAATGTCTTGAATATTTATAAATTAATCATTTATTTGAAGATAGTCTATAAAAATATGACTTTGACCCAAAAAGGGTCTCGGGGTTAACATCGTTTCAGTTGACTTATTTGAAAAAAATAAGATCAATTATCAAATACCTATTTTTTGATTTGAAATTCGATAAAATATTTAGGCGAAATGACGCTAAATCATTTTTGTACCAAAATAGACATTATTTCAAGATCATTTTAAGGTCGTACGTTATATTATTACAGCGAGTGGTTCTAAGCTTTACGAAAATAATTCGACCTTAAATACATCCTCAGAAACTCTCTTGACCTAAAAAACATAAAAAAAGTCCTGGGTAAATAATAATTCAACCAAAAAAAAAGTCCAAAAAGACATGATTTCTATAAAAAAATTTCCGGTGAGCGGGGGGGGGAGGTCTTCAACAAAAAAAGTCTAAAAAGACATGATTTATCTTGAAAAAAAAATGACTTGACCTTAGTGCAAAAAAGATGACTTGACCTTATAGCGGTCACCTTTTGTGACCTTAGAGCACGAAATATTTCTTATTTTTTTTTTTACTTTTCAAATCGGATCATATAAGGAACCCCAATGTATAATTAAGGTAGTGCATTGTACTTACTTGTATGCCTCTTCCAGTGGTTTGAGTTTAGAATTGTACAGCTTTNGGTGGAGGTCTTCAACCAAAAAAAGTCCAAAAAGACATGATTACTATAAAAAAAAGTGAGAAAAGACACGATTTATCTTAAAAAAATGACTTGACCTTAGTGCAAAAAAGATGACTCGACCTTATAGCGATCACCTTTTGTGACCTTATAACCATACCCCCTGTACTTCAGCAACATTTTACAGGTTTGGAAAATTTTGATTGATCATATAAGTAGGCCATTTTACACGAGTTGTCGGTTATAGGTTAAGGTCGGAAAACCTGAGTTGACCTTTTATGCATTTTAAAAAATTAACTTAACCTTATAACTAAGTTATTAGCAAAAAACATTTTAGTGTGGAGTAACCTCCACAACCTAAAAAAAGTAAAAAAAACAACATTATTTTAAGCGTTAAAAACAAAACATAAATTAAAACCAAACCAACGTGATTTCAAACGTTATTTTGATGCTTCTTGCAAAATTTTCTTTCTTGCAAAAACTGTATCAAAAAGCCAACCATTTTAACTTATTTTTTTTTTAAAGATTAATTTGTTTAAAAGATTAATTTCTGGGGGTTAACCCCCAAGCACGATTATTTAGCACATCCCNAGCAAATTGAACAATTTGGCAATCTTGTAAAATTTCCTGAAAAAGTGCACAAGTTGACGATCGTGCACAATTTGAATGTCGGGACTGTATCAATTTAATCAGTCAAAATATGATTACAAGCTGCGCGGGGAGTTCTTGCGTGGCTAAAGGACGCTAGCCAATAGGAGGCGCCTCTAAAAAAGCATGAGCCAATAGGCGCGCTTGTAAATTCAGTTACAGACGCTCCGCGCCTACGGCGCATATTATTTACTTACGTAATATGATTGCATCTTCCATTGTGTATAATCTTGGGGTTGTTTAATTTTTTTAAACTCATCATTAATAATTTGCTGTGCATACATTCCATCTGTTTGATTTCCGCGCAAAAAACTATCACGTTTCACTTTATAATTCTCTAGCGCCAACTTTGTGCAGTTGAAATATTGTTGTTGAAATTCTAAAACATATACAATGTAGTCAAAATTTAAAAAGTGACCTTTATCTTGAGAAACTATAAAACACATATAAGCGAAAAATTTGAAAAACGACGCCTTATAAGTTAAAGGTCGTTTTAAATTCAAGCGGGGTTGGTTAAAGTTATAAAGAGGGGTCTGGTTATAAGGTCAAGGCCAAAACAAATGACTTGACCTTAATACACTCCAAAAAACGACTTGACCTTAGTGCAAAAAAAAAGTCAAAAAAGATATGATTTCTATAAAAAATATTACCCGTGTTTTCCCGGGTCGTTCTAAACGTATATTTCGCGTTCTAAATTAAAACTCAAAAAAGACATGATTTCTATAATAAATAAAATTATTACCCGTGTCATTCTAAACGTATATGTCTCATTTTAAATTTACACCCAAAAAAGTGAAATAAGACATAATTTATCTTGAAAAAAATGACTTGACCTTATTATAAAAAAGATGACTTGACCTTAGTGCAAAAAAGATGACTTGACCTTATAACCAGATCCCCCTGTAATACCTTTGCATGGCACATTATTGTAATCGTTATCTCTCATACACCGCATCAAATTTGTTAATTCGGCATCACATGGATTTCCAATAGCCAATGACCTCTCTGCTTTATATTGACCCCAAACTAGTCCTAGATTCGGCTTAAAAGGTCGTTTCGTTTTGTGACAGACGCCTATTTCAGCTGCCTCATACGACTTATGACTTGTTTGCCTGAAAACACATTTTTGCTCAAAAAACACAACAACGATCATTGGGAGTTAACTCGGAAAACAAACAGAGAAAGAGGTTCCTGTAAATTGCCTTCCTTTCTAAGAAAATTTTAGCGTCCGTAATGGAGGTAATCACCTTGCGTTGACGCAAAAAATACCCCATTTATTAACTATAACAAGGGCACCGACTGAATTGATAATCAGGTCTAAATGGTCGCCTTTATCGAATTTACAGTGGGTCGCCAAATAAGGGTCGGTTTCGTGTTAAAAAACGACCCTTATATGGCAACCCGACCCTTATTTGGCGAACCCAGAATAAGTACATTTTATTGCTCATACTGTATGAAAATATGATTTTTGCGCTTTATTTTTTTATTTTATTAATTTTAATTACTAAATAAAAAGTTTAAAAACAATTTTTACTAGTTAACTAATAGTTAATACTATTATACTACTACTATACTAATAGTTAATAACTATGTCGATAAACGGACAAGAAAATAGGGAAAAATATCCGTACGGAATCGATGTTAAAATGAGCGACCCTTATTTGGCGCAATAACATTTTTCCCTGAAAAAAGACCCTTATTTGGCGCAACCGACCCTTATTTGGCGAGCCCTGTACGCTTTATGCTGGTGAAAAAAAGTTAAAATTGACAGAATTTTGAACGTAGAGAGGAGCTTTTATTTGGAGACGTGCGTTATTTGCGCATGCCTCTGTAGCCTAAAATGTAAATAAATCTACCTTGCTTCTTGTTTAAACTGATCCTTCCATTTTCCATATTTCGGCTCTAACTCTAAAACTCGTTTGTTTCGGCCAGAGCTTCTGTGTAAAAGATATGCATGTTTTGCGTTTACATTATTTGCTCGATTCATTTTACGAATCCGAAATCTAGAAATAAAAAAAATAAACTGCTGCAAAAGTTACGAACATATCACTCTGACATTAAAAAAATATGTGAATACAAAAATATATTTTA